>NLAU01000734.1:0-26270 GCA_002370875.1 Metschnikowia arizonensis
CAATTATACCATTGATTATTTTATGACTATGAATGATTATGATTTTTAAAATAATTGTTTGGGATTGACATTTTGGTCTCATCTTTGTTCGCTTTTTGTTGAGGCTCTGCAAAAGTGCGAATTATACTTAAACTTTATTAATAAGTTTTAAATTTGCTTCACGCCTGACTTATCATTAACCTGATTAACGGTAACAGGCTTTTTGATTGTACCCCCAAGATATCCTGGGACTAGTCTCACTTTATATGAAGACGGATCCTACATGGAATATACACGTTTTAAGCTTTTCTGTTTTCCTATAATGGGGATGGCTTATCCCGTAAATTTTCTCTCCTTTTTAATAACCTCCCGGTGGCCAAGCTGGTTAAGGAACAAGACTGTAATGGAATAGTTATCTTGCGATCGGACGTTCGACTCGTCCCTGGGAGATTTTTGCAACTGCTGTAAAGTGTTCTGCTGGGTACTATGTTCTAGTGTCTTGCATATAAATCGCACAATATATGATAAATTCTACTAAACTATAAGATATATACAGGTTTGATGTTGTAAAGAGTGAACTTCCATGTCTGGTTAAACATCACTACCTCAGGTATATACTGTACGAGTAGTATTTCTTGTGGTTCTGGTTGTATAAGCTCGTCCACGTGATTGAGCTCATGAGCTTGAGGTTAAACTTAGTAGCTCTCCTTTTATATCCAGGAGATCCTTCACCCATACTTAGCTTAGAACAGTGTCTGTATACATTTTTGCATTGATCTTCAACAGAGGTGGATAAATATTTATTCTCTTTACAAATACAATTATTAGATTCTGTGAACGCTTTAAAGCATTGCGATTGATATAGTTGTTGAGGATACCATGGAGAGGAATAACAGAGTAGGGAGTAGTAAACGTTGTCAACGAATGTAAGAGTAATCTATACTACTGTATGTACTCTATCTCAGGAGGAATTGCTAACCATCATGATAAGCTTGGCCATCTGCTTCTGAAAACTCACCTCCTATCTTCTTTAAAGGCACCAAAAGCAATGACTTCATCGGTTAGAAGCGTATGGGGAAGTTCCGGGAATTACAGCTTCACACAACTAGTAAGAGCAACAACTAGTAAAAGCATTAACTAGTAAGAGCAACAACTAGTAAAAGCATTAACTAGTAAGAGCATTAACTACTAAGAGCATCAACTACTAAGAGCATGTACATTGACTCCTCTTTCTTTAAGATTGATCCGTCCCGTCCGGTCAATCTCTTGCTTGATGCTATTGAGCTCACTGATTGAGGTACTACGATAGATTCCCACATCCTCTAAGACTTCTCCTTCAATGTCTTGGTAGATCAACTGGAGGAATTTGGGGCGGTGTCTAATTTGTCTCTGGCACACACGGAACTCAATGGAAGTCCAAACGTAGTGTAGAGACTCTGGACCTTATAGTTTATGGCGCGTGAATAGAACCAGTGACTGTTGGCATAGTCAAGAGCATTAAGCCATTCTTTGGTATCGAGTTCGCTAATGGTTTGGAAGAAAAACACCTCGTTGGTTTCTTCGGGGTCAACTTTGAATGAAAATAGGAAAAGGTACACCGGGAATGTTTTGGTGTTCTTGAGCTGTACAACGGCCACGAGCTTTTGCCTTGAATCTGCCACGAGCTTTTTCTTGCATCGGCAACCGTGGCTGCATCTGGAAGCTCATTGTATGATATCACGCGGTCGCTTGGAGCTGGGTGGTTTCTGGATTTATTGAAGAGACCACTGATTTTAAATCTGGACGATGAGTTTGTTTTGTAGTTGATGAACTGGCGTCTCAAGCTATTGGTGGACGTTTTACGGACAATCTGCGTCTTGTGAACTGCCACCGCCTGGCCCTTTTGGCCCTTTGGCCCTTTTGGTCCTTTGCTGCTCTTCTTGGCCTCTGTTTGGAGTTGGTCTCGGATAATTCACCGGAAGAACACCCGATGGCCCTTTTCGTTGTGACTGGGCCGCAAATGTGCCACCGAGCTCAACGACTCATCGAGCTTGAGAAGAAATTCAAACTCCTTAATTTCATTGTGTATATTTTCAGGCTCCTCACAGTCCTCGAAACTGAGCTCCTTGATGAGCTAAAAAATGAACTACCTCTTGTTGAAGTTGATGTGGCTGCCTGTGGAAGGAGGGGTACTGATTGACGTCAATCAAATTCTGGATAATCCACCCGAAACATGGAAGCAAAGGTTCATGTGGCATCAACAAATCTTCGGCCTCCAAATTGGACGCTAACAAGTCTCTCAAATAATCACAAGGCTTGTTCATGGAACGCGTTTAGTCTGAGTTCTCCAAAGCAGTTGATGCCTTTAACCAGAATTGATGGAAAGACCCACTTTTTGGCGAGTAAATGGCTCCTCGGATTGCTGAATCAGTACATGACCATAACCTTCAAAAACAAACCGATTTTGGCCTATTTTGATCCGCGAGATCTTGAACATCAACAAAAGAGTCTTCATGCGGTCAACCCGCTCGTCCACTGAGATATTCACATCACATAACTGCACCAACAAATACGTCTTGAACTTCTTGTGTAATCTGCAAAGCTTTCTGAACACTGTGTCCTTGGGGTTTGCATCATATATATAGAGTTTCAAAGAAATTGAAGATGTTCGACACCTTGAGGTAGTCCTCGCCCATGTCCACATGTTGCATTTCATAATTGACCAATGAGTATTTTTCGTACAGATTCTTCAACATCTTAAACACGTCAAACCAGTTTTCCGCAGATATTCCGGGTAGAATACACTCAAGAGCTTGTTGAACTTATTGAGGAGCTTGTTAACTTATTGAGGAACTTGTTAACTTATTGAGGAACTTGTTAACTTATTGAGGAACTTTTCAGCCTTATGGATATTCCTTGGGCTGGGCAAGTTCCTATTCATGGGCACGTCACGCATGCTGTTGTTGAACTTGAACTCGTGGATCAAGTTACTGTCGAATTTCAGACCTCGATTTAGGGTAACTCTTCTTAACAAACAACTTACACTATACTACTCTATACTACTCTATACTACTCTATACTACTCTATACTACTCTATACTACTCTATACTACTCTATACTACTCTATACTACTCTACTATTTACTTAGATTTGATAACCAGTACTTTCTATCTCTCTGATGGATTCTCTCACAGAGGAAACTTTGAATCTTATATAGAAAATTGGGGATTTCCGCGTCCTCGAACGATTAGTACAAGATAAACCCGTATCTAAAAGCCGATGCGGAATTTCAACACCACATTCCCATTTGGTAATCCCCAGATAAGAATTGAGCGATAAGGAAAGCGGAATTGCTTCTCCGCTTTGTCGGGGTCTATGGCAATTACACGTCTGATCGCACATCGTAGGTGATTTATATGGGTAGTGCGATGCCATTGAGGATCTGAGTAGTAGTAGAGTACAATCCATCAGAATCTTAGTACAGCGACGAGCTTCTTATATAGACTTCCATCGACATGTATGCATACACAATTAGGCACTTCCGCATGTCTGGTAACCAATGCGTCAATGAAACATGGATAAAATGATGCTGAAACATGGATAAAATGATGCTGAAACATGGATAAAATGATGCCTTATACATAATAAACGTTTATACATAATAAACGTTTGCTAGCACGTGTCCTTAACCAACCATACAGGTTTTACATAAACATGAGTCGCATATTCAACCTCCTGGAGCTTTCTTCCTCAGCTTCTCATTTCTTCCTCCTGCGCTCGCATATTGGTCTTTACACTCTGCCACAACTTCTGTGATTCCTCTATGCTGGACATATTGGCAAAAAGTGGCACAGCATTGACTGATACTCCTAAGCACTTGAGCCCGTGAAGATGCTTACTTCTGTTTATTCGTTGATGGCTTCTCAGTAACTGGAAATCCTGGGTTTATATAGACCTTTGTTGGCCGAAATAGAGAGCCGACTTTTCCGTTCGAGCTTTTCGGTGTGAACTTCTCGGTCGAACTTCTCGATTGAGCTTCTCGGTCGAACTTATCGGCTATTGTAGTTTAAATTCCGCGTCTGATAGACTACTCTTCATAGTGTTAGTCCTCGTTGGTACACTACCATCTGGTTATTGACATACTGAGTAGTCTAGTGCTCAAGGTCAAGTGTGTGAGTACAGCAAGTATGCACCGCACTGCACCACATGTTTCACGATAGGCTGTAAACTTCCGCATTGACCCCTCCCCTCACAGGGCATGCACACTCACCCCAAAATCTATATAATATAAACCCGTACATCCCTTTACTGGGAATCATCACTAGGATATATTCCTAACTAACAATTATTTACTTAGTTATTTTCACACACTATACTTTGATAGATTTAGTGTCGTCCCTTGAGGAATAAAGTGTACATTGGTGGAAACACCACTCATGTCTGACTAGACAAGCTGTTGGAGAGCCAGCCTTGTAGAATTAATAATCACCCATGCATGTGACTGCACAGTATATCTAATCATGACATAAATACTTAAGTGATTAGAACCAGCAGGTCAACCATACATAATAGCGGCTTCTTTACCCAAACTTAGACAAAAAAGTCTACCATATATCGTGCTCCTTCCATAATCAACATGTTTATAACCTATCCCAAATCTAAAATGCCTGAATACCGATAGTAGTGCCCTCACCAGAAGCATCTAGGTTCATGCTAGACACTACTGAGTCCTCCACAACTACCCAAAGAGCTTTCCTAACCTTCTCCAAGTGGGACTCAGGCTTAAGCTTCTTTTCCTTCTTGATCACCGGCAAATCCACATCCATGACACTATCTTGCAGAACTGCAAGATTATGTGCCAACTGCTGGTTTCTCTTGGCGGCAAAACGGGCGTTTCTTTCGAGCTTCTGTGCCCTCTTTTTGGAGAGAGTCTTTCTGATGACGCCGGATCCCTGGGCAATGATATCTTTATAGTAAGCGGTGGATTTGGGGTCGTCTGGCTTGCAGGCTGCGGTGGAAGTGAAGGGCTGCGCAGCTTTGGCACGCGCTGCCCTTTTCCGGGCAAGCCTTTTTTCATGGTTCCCCAGGGTAATGGCCTTGGAGGGCTTGTTGACGCTGAATGTGCTAGGCATATGGCTGGATTACGAGCGTGTGTGTGATAAGCAGAGATGAGATGATCAAAATTTCATCCTCTTCCTGCCTGCACACGTTTTCTTTTCCCGCGCGAAATTTAAAAAATAAAAAAAAAATCTCCCGGGGGTGAGTCGAACACCCGATCTCAAGATAACAATTCAATTACAGTCTCGCGCCTTAGCCAGCTTGGCCACCGAGAGGTTTTATACTTTTTATGAAAATAGTAGGTAATATATAACTGTTTTTTTAGTTAATTAATTATGATTATTATTGAGTAAAAATAATATTAAAGTATTATTTTAGAACATTGATGGTTAGAACACTGCCCATTCGGTTATTTATAGCTTACACTGCTCCTTCACATGTCAGTCGAGATGTTTCCAATTCAACATGCCAATTGACTCGGACAAAGAGTCCTTTGCTTAGCTACGCAGGGTCACCACAATACTGAAAGTCTATATAAACCTTGGATTTTCCTTTACTGGGAAGCCATCAATCAACGAATGAACATAACCAACTATGTACAGGACGCACAACAAGAATTTAACAACATCTACATACGGTAGAGGCTGAGTATGCATCCACTTAAGGAAAATTGGGATTCCATCTTAACGGTATGCAGCGTGATGTGCGTCCTCGTCTAAGCTGCATCGGCATGCATAGATGCGACTCTATTTCTAGAAGATAAACAAGCTAAGCCATGGAATTTGGAACTAGGTACTTCGTCATAGCTTCTTAATTTGATAAAGTACTACGACATATTGACAGACTCCTTTCCCACATGTTGTAGCCTATTGTATACAAGGTATCAAGAACCACCAGATAAGGATGGAACATGAAGAATACCTGAGGTTAGATATTTGGTATCAAGTGTCTGAGGATATAGGGAAGTTATCTGGAGGAATTAAATCTCCACTGGATTTTTTAGTTGGTTATGCAAGAGCATAGTCATAGGTAAGACTTATAGACAAGAGTCATGGACAAGAATCACTCATTGATACTCACTTTGTTAATTCTAGTATTTAAGTATTCGCACGAAACAGGCAATAAAAGAGAGTTTCCAAAGCAAACCATGATTTATATATTATATCTTAGAGGCATGATGTACCACAAATGCATTGTGTTTGTGGTATCTGAAACATGTTTCATAAAAGTGCCGCAATTCTTGGAAATATATAAGTAGGGATAATTCCGCTTACGAAAGTTATTTTTATTCAGACACCTCAAAATATTTAAATATGCAGATTTTGGAAACTCCAAGCAGAATATTATTTAATTCATGCCAAAGGTCAATACTTGCCATATAATCGCCAGTATGAGTTGACTGTTACATACGGTGGGAGGCTACTGCGCAAAAGGAGGGTGCGGGTTGTATGTAGTACCACGGGTATGGCCGAAATCACCTCACGCTTACTAGCTACTCCTTCACCTCCACTCAGCTAATTAACTTGCACGGTCGTCACAATCATACAGAAATGGATGACATCAGTTGATTCCATACGGTTTGTGGTACTCGTACACTCATACTGCTACACTATTGACTCATACTTAGGACTTTTGGAACGGAGTCACCCACTATGATGGTTTCACCAATAATACAAACTCCGGTTATGGTCAAGGTGGTGGCACTGGTGGTTGTGATAGTGGATGGTTAGCACATCACATCTCATTACATACAGTGACGGCACTGTGGTTTCTTCTGGGCGGTTTAGTCGGTGCAGGTAAAAGTTTTCACTCACAACAGACATGAAGGTAATTTGAAGTCATGGAGACCAAAATCTCCGAAGAATTAAAAGATCTGGGAGAACCAAAGATGTTGTAACAGAATGCCCAATTCTGTAGTTTAAAGAAAGGATGGAGCCACATCGGAACTAACTGGCGACACCAGCTCTGATAAAGACGGACTAGAATGAGGATAAGCGTGAAAAGATTACTTGCTTTTCTTGATGCTTTATTTCATAATCTTCTTTCCTTTCTGTTCTTTTTTAAGACTCACTCATAGAATCATGGGTAAGACCACAAAAGTAACAGACTCAGACTCATAAACAAGACTGGGTTGAAAAAGAGGTCACACTCTACCAAAGCAATAGCTGTGACGATAAAAAAATTAAGATGCTTTATGTTAGATTCTTTGATAACGTTGATACTTTATAAGTCTTTTTATCGTTGATGAATCCATCCACTATTTGGAAATCAGGTTTATAGTCTTTTGGGACTTTTTACATAGCCATAGTTCAAACTTTAAACCTAAAACGCATAGGGTCTAAACGGCAATCGGTTCCTAACAATACAAGGCGGTCGCGGCGTGTAAGGATTAAGAACACTGGATTGCCGTTGCCTTCTTGCTTTGTCAGGGTCTATGGCAATTCCACGTCTAATCGCACATCCTAGGTGATTTTTACTCCCATGGGTAATGCGATACCCATTGGGAATGTGACACTTTCATAGTAATTGGTGGTTTTCTAGTTATTGGTGGTTTCATAGTTATTGGTGGTTTCATAGTTATTGGTGTTTTGGATAATGTTCTAGACAAGGAATCGCACCTTTTATATGGCAAAGTAGGTTTCAATGGTCATAGAAAAGGCCATACCAAGTGAAACATTGTCTTTGAAAAAAAGGGGACTTTTCATTCATTTCACCTGATAATACACTAGCCTGTACGACCCACTATGCTGATAGATTGACATAGACAAGACTCATAAGCAAGAATCATATTCACACACCTACTAGTACTTAGTACTCCTGAGAGATTCTTGTTGTGGCTGTATAGGGTAATTGTGTTTTGATGGATTCCAGTAGTTGGGAATCCAGGGTTTATATAGACATTTGGGGTGATTGTGCATACCCCTCTGTGACGTCTCAATGCAGAAATCGGCAGCCTACTACCTGAAACATGGACATGGTCTAGGTGCGCACGAGCACTCAACGTATGACTGCTCAGTGTAAGATATAAATAACCGGAAGGTAGTACTACCCATCAAAGATCTAACCTAATAGTAGTTATTACCTAGTAGATAAAATACTTTGTAGATTACTTTTGTAGGTTACTTAAATTGCTATAAATTTGGTGGATGAAGATCCCATGAGATCACCTCTCAAGAGAAGTCCGTCCAAAATAGCAAAGCTGCGCGACAGCGAAAAAAATAACTGGACATGTGCGCCGAACGCAAGTAAAGGAGCAGCAGTGACAGAATCGTCTTTGACTTTATTTTTTTCTGCTTGGGGCGGTTTTTAATCTAGATAATTGGCATGTGATTGAATCGTTAGCGTGAAGTATCGAGGATAGACTCATACTCATACTCATACTCAATGTCTTCCTTCCAAATTATACTAAGCCAGGCTTAGTTGTATCGTGTCTTCTAAGGTCAGTAGTAGTTCAGATTAATTCAATGACAAAATGAAAATACACTTACTTTTCAATAAAGACTTTGAAATTATTACTCCTCAACCAATAGGAGTTCTTGAAGATCCCAGATTAAATGAATACAAGGAAATCGCCCGAGTATTATTACACAGCCCATGAAATCAATGTAGATCAAGAAAATTATCAAAGTTTCTTTTAACAAATTACTATAATTTCATAAATATCCTAAAGGGGAATAATTAATAAGCCTCCACCTTGCAGATACAATAGACAATGGACATAAAAATGGCATTTTTGGAGAGATTTTTCACTTTGCACAATGTAGGATATAAAACATTGGTAGAATTTGTTAGCTCATGGTATCAACCCATAAATGTCAAAATGAAATGAGCCCATTAATCGGTATACTAAAAGTATTCATAGGTACTATTATACCACAGCCCTTGGCCCATTGTTAAGTAAACATTCATCAGATCCCCCATGGGTATCACACTACCCATGGGAGTAGAAAGCACCTATGATGTGCGATCAGACGCGGAATTGCGTTAGACCTTGACAAAGGCAGAGGAGCAATGATGCTTTCCCCTATCTTTGGGGATACCTCCGAGGATCCGTCGAGCCAAAGGCACCATTCATATGTGATGAGACGCGTGCTGTCGTATCATCCTATCAAGTTCGAGGACGCCGGTGATAACCGGCTCCCGACGTTTCCGACATTTCTGGCTTTTCCGACTTTTCTATATAAGACTCAAGGATTCCTCATTCTGAGAATCCATCCACGAATAAACAGAGTTTTGGAAGTACTGAACAATCATAAAGAATCTAAAATTATCCGCGACATTCGTCAATGGATCCATATTAGGAAACCTGTTCTCGATAATAACACACCAGACATCAATACTAGGCGCATTTTTCTGTGTGGCTTCGACAATCCATCAGACGAGCCTAACAGCTGTGCGCTCTCTATGCAGTGCATTGTTTGCAGCATTTTTTTAGTTATTGTCTAGCTGTGATTAGTGCGACCATTCAACTAATCATAAAACTTAGTCAATAGACAATTAACAAACATCATATTAATATAATATCATATCATATCAATATAATATAATACCAATAATATCAATAATATCAATTTCATATCATTATCATCATATAAATATCATTGTAATTGATTTGCATTGTTTGAACGTCCTTTCCTCATTCCTCGCTTGTCAACCAAACAATGTCAAGTAATAAATGATCCGCAACACGTACACTAATGGCCTCATTATTACTGTACATACATCACGGCTGTGCATATTTGGCCAGCTAACATTTTATTCTTCTATTTCATTGGCCCATGTCTGGTTAAGTTTACATATGACACTTTGGCTTGGCAAAATTGCTAAGATATGCAAATGGAGGGGACAAAAGTTATAAAGCTACTGATCCCGGGATAAAACCCTGCAAACCATCATGAAAATTGGTTTTCCCTTTTTTATCTTGCTAACATGTGTGTGTGCTATTTTTGACCGTGAAAGGTCTGATAAGAAAAAGGGTATTTTCCCAAAGAGGCCTCCCCGTACTATTTTAAAGGGTAGGCCCCGCCACAAGGAATTCAATACTGAAAGTTTTCTCGAACGTTTCAATTTGACCACCACGAGTGAGGGAGGGGCTGCTGTTGGAGGAGGTCAGCCCATTGCTGCGATGGGGGGGATACTAGGAGCACTCTGCATCTTACTTTATTGAAGGAGAAGGAAAGAAAAAGGAAAGAAAGAAAGAAAGAAAAAGGAAAGAAAGAAAAAGGAAAGAAAGAAAAAGGAAAGAAAGAAAAAGGAAAGAAAGAAAGAAATGAATAGGAGTAAGGAGTAAAAACAAGATCAACAGGAATTATACCTTTTCAACACGTGACAAATCATACCCGTTTAATTAATACTGCTTTAGGTATTGATTACACCCGCACATCATCCCCGCACCCCACATTTTAAATAGTCACAAGCTAAACCTTTTTAAATAAATAACAAATAAGTAGTCTCCGTTCGTCTCAAACAATCTTGTAAATTTCCTTCTATTTTCCGTCTATTATTATTTTCTGCGCCACCAAAACATAGCCTTTTGGCTAGATGAGCATATTTTTTTCTACTCATTTCCAATGCACGTGATCTGCATTATGTGATCTGCATACTTCTCTTTTCTGCATTCTTTTGGAATCTGCACGCCTGGGAGAATAACTAGAATATTTCTGTTAACCTGTATATCTCCTAAACAATGGCCCCTCGTGTGGCCGGAGGCTGTGTGTGCTGCGCGCACCTGCACACATGTCCCTCGTGCCCGTTAATTTTCGCCGTCTGTGCGTTACGCCCAAAATTCCAATTATATATAAAGCGACCTGGCCCCAAGTATTGTCGTCGGTTAATTATCAGAAGTTCCTAAAGCTCCCCTCACTATGTTATTCTCGCCTATTACCCTCCTTGCTCTTGCCTCCTATGTTGTTGCTGCTGATGATCTCCCATCTGACGCTATTAATCAACTTGCTAATATCAACCCCTCAGACACTGCCGCACAACTCTCCTTGCTCTCTACGTTAGCTGCCGTCACTGGTATTCCTAACTTGAGCGCTGACCCTAGCGATTTGATTGGTGCCATCCCAACCTCTATCAATAGTGAACAAATGTCTATGTTTGATTCCATCACTGCTGCTAATGGAGATGCTGCCACTGCTGATATGCCTGACGCTTTTCCTGGCGCCTTTACCTCCAACACGACTTCCGTTACTTCTATGGGATTTATGAGTTCTATGGGCATGAACTCTTCCCTGATCACCACTGCTGTACCTAGCAATTCTAGAGGATCTGGATCTGGAGCTGCCTCCAGAAACTCTTCCACTACCACCTCGAGTACTTCTGCTGGTATGGCTGGAAAGGAGGCTCCAATGATCATTGGTGCTGTCTTGGCTGGTCTCTCTGTTCTTATGTTGTAGAGCAGAAGCCAGAACCCCAAAAAAGATGTTTTGAAATAAATTAATAATAAAAACATTTCTAATTGAGCGTGTGTGTTTCAGACCTGACATCTTAATATGTTTTGTTTTGTTTTTTCTTAATATTTATATGCCTCTATTAATATTAATTTGCTTTATTACCTTATTGCTTTTGCTTAGTACTTTATTTTATTTCTTTTTTCTTTTGCTTTATTGCTTTTAACTGCACGGGTATTAAGCTTGGGGAATGTACATTCTGAACTCAAATGAAGTTAAAGAGCGCAAAATGCACTATCACCTTTTAACGAAAAGCCTTGTCTTCCTACTTGAGCTGTTTCAATAAGAAATGGTGACGACAGACACATTTGTGGCAATAGACGGTAAAGGCCCACCCAATATAAAAAGAGGGGACGTCACACCCCTTTAATACCAGACCCACCAGAATTACTTAATAGCCGAATGCAGAGTTAGTTGAAGCTTCTTTACATAATATGTAAAGACTTCCATAGATGTGTGTCGCATAAATAATAATGGGGACCTGGGAGTTCAGGAATTAAATAAAATAGGAAATTTACCCATGGATATGAAGTATGTTGTATTTTGATTGAAGGGTGTCGTGAATAATTGTCAAATGTACCACGCTGTATTCTGCCACACAAGAAAATTCCAGTGATTAACAAATATAATGAAACCGCTTAGTGGCCAAACACCTTAATCGAGCTCATTGAGGAAATTTGGATTGTTATTGAGTTTCATGCGGAACTTATCCCACCAGTTGTCAAACACCTTCATAGGTACTTTTCCAGAAGAGTCTATGAATCCACTAAGATAATTATAAGCATGTTTGACGATCTTATTTGCCAATTGAGCAATATCCAGTGGCGATGTGGGAGCTGGTTGCAGGACAGGAGTGTTAGGTGGCAAAATAGTCTTCTGGGACGCCTTGCTCTGTTGTAGAAGCACCTCTGCTTGTGGAGTTGGCTCGATGGAAATTCCAATGTTCAAAACAACCTGGTCTACATCATTTGCAGTAGCATCGTTATCGTTCATGATATCGTCATCATCCAAAGTGTGGGTGTTTCTTTCAACAACCATGCCTGTATTGAGTTTGAAGATGGTTGAAGGCTTTGCTGGGTTCAAGCCACCAAGCAACTTGAATTCCGGCAGTTTTGGGAGTTGGAAGTATACCAACGCCGTGAATGAAGGGTCAGTGAATTCCGTTTGAGGAAGTAAAAAGATGGCTATATGGTTGATGTTGGTAGCATTAGAAATACTAAATACAAATTTGGTAGGTTCCACCTGCTGTGCTAATTCCATGGGTCTTCCAGAACACACGGCGCCAAACATGATCAGATGAA
Source organism: Metschnikowia arizonensis (assembly GCA_002370875.1). NCBI lineage: Eukaryota > Fungi > Ascomycota > Pichiomycetes > Serinales > Metschnikowiaceae > Metschnikowia > Metschnikowia arizonensis. The sequence continues at coordinate 12,771 of NLAU01000734.1, forward strand.
TAATTTAATTTAACGGTAGATTTGATGTATACTTCCTTGTCTAGCAGTATGGAGCTAGGACACCTTATCACCAAGACTGCGCGATATGTTACCCGCATTTCTACCGAGCTCGAGAATCTTCTTGAAATTTCGCGCTCCTTTTTTTCCATCTGCCCATCTCACATTTTGACCATCTCCACATGTTGATGTTTGTTCATGACTCCTTCTCAAATGCTTGTGAAATGGCCATGAACTTTGGATGACCTAGAAGGAACCTTCAGCACATCAGAGCTCTGGCCCTGTAATGCACTTGATTTGTTCCCGATACTACCGTCCTAGACCAACACACACTGCATATACATATTTCCCATCTCCGAGCTTTGCTGGTGGTTTTGAGAAAGAGGCATTGTGACATCTCTCCCTGTAAAATTGTTATCATTCAGTTCTTGTAACGACCCAGCTAGTGGCCAAACCACCGCCAATCATCACCACTTTATCTGAACCTGAGTAAATGGTACTAAGGCTGTCAAAAGTGACATTATCATCAGTCACAGGACCACAGTTGCCATGCTCACCCCATCCCCATGTCACCACTTTATTATTGGTTAGAAGCATGAGTCCATGTTCGCTACCCACTTCTAGGGCTTGAACATATACATGGCCGTATCGGTAGAGCTGTCCATGCAGGTTGTTTCCGAACAGATATACTGGGCCCTCACCATGCGCAGTGTTGTGCTGCTGCTGGTCGCGTGTGTCGTCCTCCTCCTTGAGGTAGTGAATAGAAGACCACATTGACCTGATTAATGTTGCATTGGCCATGAGACTTAAGTCCTCTTCATTTGGTGCTTTCTCTCCCCAGATTTGCACGCTATGGTTGCCTATTAGTACTGTACGGTCTCGGCCCACCCGTATTTCATCTACCCTCACATCATCTAGTAGTAGTAATGGACTCCATACAGACGCTCGCGGCTTAATTCTTCCACTTTTGCTAACAAGCTCGTTTTGGATACCTAATTGCCCTTTCCTACAAGCCCCCCAACCAAACACTTTTCCTGAGCTGTACCTCACCAATGTGTGAGAAATAGAAGATACAATCTCAACAATAGCTTCCTTTTCTGCCGCGAACATCTTTTCCAGAATGATAATCTTTTGTGGGGTTCCTGCGTGAGTTATACCTTCACCTAGACCTAACTCTCCCTTGAGGCCTCTTCCACACGAATATAAAACTCCTTCAGAATCACACAAAACTGTCCATTCCCAGCCTGCTGACACATGTGTCCATTTTCCAGGCACCTGAGAAAAATATTTATGTACTAGTGGCTTCTCACTGCCACACTGGCCATATTGGTTATCTCCTGTAGCGTAGAGGTTGCCATTGGGGTATAAGATGAATGAATGATTACCTCCAAAGGCCAATTTTTTGGGCATTTCCTTCTCGGGTATGCCCTTGACTATTTGTAACGTGTTCTGGTCTTGATCATTTCCTAATCCTAATTGGTATGAGCCATTTGACCCACAACAAAGTATATTGTAGCCCATAGTAGGTGTGAGTACAGTAGAGCAAGTGCGGGCAGTAGTACTTAACCTTAACATCAGTACACCTAAGCTTTACATCCTACCAATCTCCAGTACTCAAAACTCTTACTAATAATAGAAGTTAAACCTAGAGTCCTTAAGATAGTTCTCTGGTATATAAGCCCACCAAATTTCTCAATTGATGATAGCTAGTAGAGAGGTTGTATGTTGTAGGTTGTAAGTTTTATATCCGGAAATGCACCTGGACCTTTCCATTAGGAAATTACTGTGGTTTAATATACCTTCTTTGATATTGGAGTATATTAGACCAGGTTCTGATTTTTGGGAGTGTTTTAAATTTGTATGAGATAGTAGAGTTTGGTATTTCGCAGTAAAAACGTATCATCTCACAGCCATACAAATGAATAACAACCTATTCAACCATTAACAAATAAACCATAAAAATTCATCTTCTGATGGTTAGTACACTACCCATATATGTTAACTAAGTCTACAAACTCCTAACCAGACAGCTGTTACCAAGCTGAAGTTGACAGCCTTCTATTTCTACCCAGTTTGGAAAAAACAGTCTGGACATTTATATAAATAGAGTATTCTGACGATCACAATTAGGTACTTTACTGGTAGCAGTAATAACCGCTATTGATACCATTAGTGATACTACTGACACTACTATTACTGCTACTATTGACACTACTATTACTCTATTACTATAGTGATCCGAACGCATCGACACTTCTGAGCTCCTTATTTAGCCACGAGGAAGTCTCTTTCACTCTTGTCATTTTAGGCATGAAGGTTTTGGCGTACTTGATAGTATCAGTATAGTAATAGGGTAATTGTAGTGTCAATAATAGCAGTAATAGAGTAATTGTAGTGTCAATAATAGCAGTAATAGAGTAATTGTAGTGTCAATAATAGCAGTAATAGTGTAATTGTTAGACTTTTTGATATCGTTGATACTTTTTATAATTTTTTTAATCTCTTTATTCGTTGATGGATTCCCAATTACTGGGAATCCCGGGGTTTATATAGACTTGGGGGTTTTTCCCTTGTAAGGTCTTACTCCGGGCGAAACCATTCACTTGTGAGTGTACGGAATGGTTGGATTTTCGTTGTACTCCTATTTATTAGGATAAATGACAACTCCGGTGAAAGTAGGGAATGGCTGAATAGCCATTTTACTCCTGCTTGCTATGGTCAATGACAATCCCGGCTTGCTTTGTCAGGGTCTATGGCAATTCCACGTCTGATCGCTCATAGTAGGTGATTTTTACTCCCATGGGTAGTGCGATACTCATGAGGGATGTGAGGACACCTTAAACAGTTAAGAAAAATTAAGTATAAAGTTAGTTTCAAGCCTATTCCATATTACTCTAATTTCATAATATCTTCTGCCCTTGTAACACTGGGTTATACCATCGGTGTTCTGACAAGTACTATGTAATAGCACTAGTAATGCTAATAGTAGTATCTATGTTAGATTCTCGTGCGACCTTGTACCTCATTAGTTATGTTCATTCGTTGATGGGTTCACAGTAAAGGAAATCCAGAGTTTATATAGATTGGCATAAGGAGGAATGTCTCGACTGACATGTGTTCGAGCAGTAGGCTATAAATAACTAGGGTCCTAATAGTAGTGTCACATCCCCATGGATATCATAATACCCAGTTTGGAATATTTTTAGCCTACACAGTGCAGTCCCCTTAAATGTTAAAACATCGATGGGCATATCACATGGCAGTCGAGACATTCCCCCTTATGCCAATTGTCTCGGTTAAAGGCGGGGACTTCCCCTCCCTAAAATCTATATAACCCTGGATTCCCACTTCTGTGAACACAACAAATAAATACGTCACTGAAGTACCAGGTCAAGAATGAACACTTACAGACTATAGTTTATCTACAGTATAGGTTATATAAGACCATAGACTATATAAAGCTGTAGAATATAGGATATGCGCTAGTAATACTATATGTATAGGTAGGGGTACAGACTATTCCCAGAATCATTACATATTAGGTAGAAATCTAATAATATATGTTCCATACTACTTATTAGATTTTGTTAAATTAGGTACTTTGTCTAGTATATATTCTGGTCAGCTTCCTCAAAGTAGTACACGTGCACGTGTCTTTTCTTAAGCTTGTTGAGAATCAAAGCGTGAGAGTGGGGTGGTTTAAGCACTGCGCTAAACTGACTTGTTATGAGTTGGCCCTTTGTTCTCCTAATTGAGATGTCTCAAGGAAGAATGTGCTCCCCTACCCGAAAACGGTAGTAAGGAGAGTGAAGGTCCACTCCAATATAAAAAGGGGAGCTGTCGCTCATGTTTATAAAACCAATCAGACAAATACATATACCAAGATGCCTCCAGCCACAAGACTCACTAAGTGTACTACTCAACTGACCGTTGAAATGAATCTTCTTCCACTCAGTTTCAGGACAGTACTACTAATAGAGTATTTACTTATCTTGATGAAGCTATGAGACTAGTTCACTCAACTATTCCACTATCTCTGGACTGTACACCATGGTTGATCTATGGTGTACCTGAGGTACTGATGTTTGACGGGGAACTGGAAGTTTCCTCTTTACAAAGCTGCACTCTGCATACACACGCGATGCGCAGCCCATGAGAAGATAAACACTCAAGGACATTGACGACAGACACTTCCTTTGAAATCAGTGTATTAAAGTAAAAAAAAAGTCTTGAATTAGTATTTGGTAGAAACACGACCCCGTTCATCTTCACCTCATCTTCACCTCAATGAATCATCTCTTGCATCTCGTCCTACCAAAGACGCGTATGGAAGGTGTACGGGTTTGAAGCTGGGAAAATTGGCTGGTGGTTGATCTCTTCTGTCTGCAGCGACAACTACAACAACAGACTTAGGACCTAGTAATTACCTCGGCGTATCAATGCACCAGAACATGACCGCTCAAACGCCTGAGAAGGTTAGAGGAATTGTGCAAGTGCCCAACTCTCCACCTGTGGCTTCCACCACTGAAAACTCCAAAAACGACGATATACAGCGCCAAGAGATGCGCAAACGCTTCTATGCCCATAAGTTCTGGCCTTTGATCAGAAAGAGATTCTACTATTTGAATGAGCTGGAGCTTTTTCGTGCAATGGTGAAAGGCAAGGGAAATCTTCGAGACATCAGTCTGTGGCTTAGCGAGAACATCCCTTTAAACGAACGATTACAAGAGTATGATGCGAAGAAAAACAAAGAGTTGCTGATAAGGGGGGAGGAGAAGAGGGACGTGAGAGAGGACATCAGAGACGACATAAAAACTATGAATCTGAAAGACCCTGTCAAAACTATTCTTGTTCCAGAAAAAGATATCCCTACTCCCATGGAAACATCCAAAATCTACGACGATGAAGATGCATCGCCCGTCAAAAAGCCAGGCAAAGCCCGCCAAAAACGGTCTCTTTCCTCGGTAGTGAATACTGCTGTTGCCCCAGATACCAAAGTCCAGCTTCAGAAGCCTAAAGTGTCAATCTTGGAAAAGTACAGGCACAGGAAGCAGCCAAAAATCGACTTTGCTCTTTTTCAGAAGCTGAATATCTCGGCAATGGGCGACGAGGCTAAGAGAAGACGTCTTGTGCGTGCTGATAATATGGACCCTCCCAAACTGGTGTCTCCAGCGCCAACTGACTCAGCCATGAACAATTCTTTGGCGGAAAAATACAAGTACAAAGAAGAAATCAAGCCCAGTGCACGATATAACCTCAAGCATTCTGCCAATATCGATGAGTTGGACTTGTTAGAGGAGAAAATCAAGGCCAACAGACGCAAGAAAGCAAAATCTGAATACATCGCGATTGAGGACGATATCTACAGCGACGACATGTCGGCGGAGGATAAGGAAGACGATTTTCTGTCGGGACTCACATCCATCGATGGCCAGATTCTCGACTTCTTGAACAAGTCTTCGGCTGAAGATATTGTGGAGATATGCAATGTCAACCCCAACGTGGCGGAAATCATGATCTCCAAGAGGCCGTTTAAGTCTATCTATGACGTGTCGGAGGAGAGGTTCGAAGAAGAGACACCCGAGCCCGAGTTGAAGAGAAGAGGAGGGCCCAAGAAGACTTTGGGTATGAAGATCATCGAAAGCACCGAGTTCAGCTTGAAAGGGTACAAAGCCGTGGATTCCTTGGTGAAGAAGTGCTCAGAGTACGGCGACTTAATTGCAAAGCAAATGGAGAGATGGGGCGTTAAGGTGACGGGAGAGGGTGAGTTGGATATGGTTGACTTTGGCGAAAGCATCAATCTTGACAAGAAAGATGACGAGGACGACGACATTCAGACCCAGCACAAGAGAAGCATCCCATACATCAGCCACAAGCCAACGCTTCTTGCGCCAGACATTGAACTAAAGAACTACCAGCAGGTGGGAATCAACTGGTTGCATTTGCTCTACCACAACAAGCTTTCGTGTATTTTGGCCGACGAGATGGGCTTGGGAAAAACCTGTCAGGTGATCTCATTCATGGCATACTTGAAGGCTACATATTTTCAGCAAAGTCCTCATTTGGTGGTGGTGCCATCGTCAACGTTAGAAAATTGGCTACGTGAGTTTAGCAAGTTTTGTCCCGATTTGGTGGTCCAAGCATACTACGGATCGCAGGCCGAGCGGGAAGAATTGAGATATGACCTCATGGAGTCGGAGTATGATGTTCTCGTCACGACGTACAACTTGGCCACGGGGGCAGCCAATGACTTCAAATTTTTGAAGAGTCAGAAGTTTGATATGATTGTGTATGACGAGGGCCACATGCTCAAGAATTCAAACAGTGAGAGGTACAACAAGCTCATGAGATTGAAGGCAGGCTTCCGGTTGTTGCTCACAGGAACGCCGTTGCAGAACAATTTGAAAGAGCTTGTGTCGCTATTGGCATTCATGCTTCCGCAGCTTTTTGTGGAGAAGCGAGAGGATTTGCAAGGACTATTCAACAAAAAGGCTAGTGTGGACGCATCTGGCGACTACAACCCCCTATTATCACAACAGGCTATTACCAAAGCCAAGACCATGATGACGCCCTTTGTTTTGAGGCGGAAAAAGGCCCAGGTGCTCAAGTACCTTCCCGGAAAGAGACATGAGGTCATCAAATGTGAGATGACCAAGATGCAGAGAGATATCTACGACAAGTATATCCAACAAGGCAAGCAAACACGTATGGAGCGGGAAAGGAGAAAGATGTTAAAGGGAAAAGAGGCCGAGGTTGCACGTAGTTCTCCCATCCCATCGTCATCCAATGTGATGATGTCGTTAAGAAAAGCAAGCATGCATCCGTTGTTGTTCCGCACAATCTACACGGACAAAATTTTGAAGGAAATGACGTCCAAGATAATCGAGGAGCCACAATACGTGACTGCAAACAAGGAGTATATTCTTGAGGATATGCAAGTAATGAGCGACTACGAGTTGAACTCATTATGTGAGAAGTTTCCCAAGACAATTGGAAGCTATGCGCTTGAGCGGGAAAAGTGGTTTGAAAGTGGAAAAGTGGTGAAGCTTTTAGAAGTCATCCAGCGGGCCATCGCCAAGAAGGAGAAAATCTTGGTATTCTCACTTTTCACGCAGTTACTTGACATTCTCGAAAAAGTCTTGAGTTTTTCCAGTATCACGTTCTTGAGATTGGACGGCCAAACAAGCGTGGACACAAGACAGGACATCATCGACCGGTTCTATGAGGATAGTACCATCCCAGTGTTTTTACTTTCCACCAAAGCCGGAGGTTTTGGCATCAACCTTGTGGCGGCAAATAACGTTGTGGTCTTCGACCAGTCGTTCAATCCACATGACGACAAGCAGGCTGAAGATAGAGCGCATCGTGTGGGCCAGACAAAGGAAGTGTTGGTCACAAGACTCATCTCGGAAAATACCATCGATGAAAATATCCTCATGCTTGCGGAGAACAAATTACAGCTAGACCAGAGCATCAGCACCGAAGAGAACTCGGCCAAGATCGAGGAGAAAACTGCCTCTATGGTCGAGAAGCTCTTATTTGACAAGCCTTGAAACGGCGGTCCTGCATGCGCCGGTGCGCACCTCGACTGTGAGTCGTTACACGAGATCGATGCAGAAAAAGAACAATACTGCTACTGAGAAAGCACACATCAAGATGTTTCTGAGAGCTATGTCCACACTAAGCCAGAGTGCCTTGAAAGCCTGCACTCCTCGGGTTGCATTTTGTCCACTGCACATTCCTTTCCGCAACCTTTTCATACAGACGGCCGAGACGCCCAACCAGAACGCATTGAAGTTTTTGCCATCCATAAATCTATTAAAGGAAAACGAAACCAGGGAGTTTCTCAGCGGACGTGAGGCGGTGTGCAGCCCACTAGCCGTGAAACTATTCAGCGTGGACGGAATCAAAAGCATAATGTTGGGGTCCAACTTTATCACGGTGGAGAAAAGCGACGAGGCCCAGGAATGGGCCCTTCTAAAGCCCGAGATCTTCTCCATCCTTACGGAATATCTTACCAACGGAACACCCATAATCACCGATGCCGAGGTCACCAACGGCATGGGAATTGAGGACGATGACGATGAGGTGATCTCCATGATTAAGGAGTTAATCTTCACCCGGATCCGGCCCGCTATTCAAGACGACGGAGGTGACATTGAATTTGTAAATTTTGAAGCAGACACCGGAGTGGTGTATTTGCGCTTGAAAGGTGCATGCAGATCGTGTGACTCATCGTCGGTGACCCTCAAAAACGGAATCGAGAGCATGTTGAAGTATTATATTGAGGAGGTACAGGAGGTCAGACAAGCAGACGAGGTGATGGACGAATCTGAAAAGACTTTTGAAGAGTTTGAGGCAGCAAACATCGTGCCGCAAGCTAGAGGTGCCGATGCTCCACCTGCTTTATAGAGTCAACTCTATTGACATTTGAATTGGCTTGGATCAAAAGGGTCCCCGAATATATATATTAGAGAATACGGGAGGTGAATTACGTAAACAATACAACTCAACCTTTATTATAGAAAGAGATATACCAGTCAGTATCAACCAGTACCAGTGTCATCTACGTGTCATACTATCATACTCTACTGACCTATAAACATCATTAGTCAATATCCCAATCCTTTCAAGCTTATTATTCACTGATATTTTTGTGTGGTTTTGGTATCGTCTGGATGTCCATCATACTGAAATGGATAGTAGCCATAGTGAGAAGCATAAGTAAAGAAATAATTGTTTACAGGCGCGGGTGCGAAAGTCGGCCCGCAATTGGCTGCAAAATTGGGCTGCACGTGATACGCCATAGCCATATAATAGTTGTAATAATTTTCATAAGGTGCCATGATTTGAGGCGGCAGTAGTGGATTTAGGGTCTCAAATTCATTTTGGTTTCTCGAGAGAAGTTTCAGTTGCGGGTTTTGTTCAGTTGCCAACTTATGGCCTCTTCCTCCATAGCCATATCCATTGTATACAGGCATTGGGTAAGTCAAAGGCTGATTTTGCAAGAGCGGTGGTTGTAGTTGTTGTAGTTGTAGTTGTTGTAGTTGTAGTTGTTGTAGTTGTAGTTGTTGTAGTTGTAGTTGTAGTTGGAGTGGTAGTTGTGGTTGTAGTTGGAGTGGTAGTTGTGGTTGTAGTTGGAGTGGTGATTGTAGTGCATAAGGATATGCCATGTAGCTCTCTCCAAAAATCAGACTCAGGTACATATTTTGAAGCCGTTCATTGCAAGATTTCTGTATGGCAAAAGATGCTTCAATGTGAAAATTGGGGTAGTCCTCGAAACCACTCACAAGTCGGTTATTGGTGAGCAAAATGGCCTTAAGAGCCGGCTTGAGGTCTTTATAAAAGACAAAGCCGATTTTGCCAAAGGGAGACTTTTGGCTTCGGGAGTAATATTGTGGCTTGATAATCTTGGCCAGTTTGATCGAATCCTTGGTACCAAACTGGATCCAAAAGTCAAACCACGCACTATCATCGTTCTGGAACACTATGGGCAAGTTATTCACGTATATGTTAGATTGCTGGAAATTGATGCTTTTTGAAAAACGCCGGTACGTAGCCTCATCTACCAGATTGCCTGCGGAGGTGATAGCTTCAAAGAATTCCAAGGTCTGATTATTGAGCGTTATAGCTGTATCATTGTTGAAGAGAAAGGGTTCATGCTTCTTCTGGCATATGGATAATTGTAGCTTTGCAGATTCTTTGCAGGGCTGAAGGGGATTGCTGGAAGTAGTTTTTCTGGAAGTAGGCTCTCTGCCAGTCTCTCTGGAAATGTCAGTGATGTCAGCCTTGGTAAACTGACTCAAAGTGTTGAAATCCAAATTATCTAGAAAATAGAGGCATTTCAAAATTGACTCGTTGAGGTCTGGTCGCTGCGCAAAACCTATAAACCCCACACTCTTAAAGTAAAGCAGCAGTTTGTCTCCTATTGACTTGGTAGGAAAGTAAATGGCATCGATATCGCCGAAAAGCTTGAACTTGGATAAAAAGTCTTCAAAGTCGTCCATGGTGAGTTTGGTATCTCCAAAAAACTCACTAATGTTTTCAATGACTATGGAGTCATACAAGACCTTAGGTGGAGAGTGCAAATGGTGCGACTCTTTTTTCTCAACCATTGAGTTGACGGACTTTTTTTTTTCCATCAGTGAGGAGTTCATGGACTCTTTTTTCTCAACCACGTAGTTCATGCACTTTTTTCTCTCATCCATAGAATTCATACACTCTATGGATATTATAAAACCACCAAATGCGTTTGGAACTTGAAGTAGCTTCTCAAAATACGCCTCCAAGTCTTCTGTACAGTCAAACTCAACCAACACAGACACTGTGGCGCTTGGGCTGGGAGCTTGAAAACCCGTATTGCAAGTGTTGGGCCCACTAATGTTGAACTTGCGGAGATTCAAGTCCAAAAATTCCTCCACAATACCTTGGTCCTGGAAGATCCGTACATATTTCAACTTGTGGGGCAGGAAGAAGTCCTGGATGGAGTTGATCAGTGTTTTAGACTTTGTTAGGTTGCGCAACACCACCACCACCGAGTCTTCAGAGGGTTGATGAGACTCTTTTTTGACGAATAAAATGTGGTTAAGTTTATCAATTTTCTCGTGGTATTGCTTTGCAGTCATTATTCGTGTGATGCTATTCAATTGAGGAGAAAGCGGATATGTATATTCCCTGCTTGTAACATCCAGCTGTAGGGATGTAACAGTTTATAATCTCGTTTAAAAAGTTGATCTGTCAATTCAACAAAAAAAAAAAAAAAGAAAAAAAAAAAAAAAAAAATAAAAACAAAAAAAAAAAAGAAAAACAAAAAAAAAAAAATTAAAATATGGATTGAAGGAGGAAAAAACTGCGTCGCTGAAATCTAGACTTGTGTCAAATCACACTCGTGGACCCGAGAGCTTGAAATGTGGGGTAAAAAGAGCCGAAAAGTTATGAAAGATGCAGAAGTGGATTTTTTGCTATTGATTCAGATTGGATCAATAGAAAATGCTAGTGCACTATACAAGTATGGCTTTGAAGGCAAAAGAAAGGGTGTATGCGGAGTCATGGTGATTTTGCATGGCCATTACAAGTAAATAAAAGGTGAAAAGTGCATGTGTAAGAGGATTTTAGACGCGCTGCACACGCGAGCCGCATTCCAAACTAAGAATAGCCAAACAACAAAGAGCAGTGAACAAAGTAGGCTTGAACAAAATGGATTCGTTGACTTGAACATGCTTAATAATACAATGGTGCACGGGTGGCATGGGTAGTTCAGGCTCAGCAAGCTCAGCAGGCTCACTTAACTAAGGCTAGGCTCAGACCAGGCTCAAGATGAAAAGTCTCTTTAAAAAGCTAGGGCCGGCTCGGGTGCACGATACAAAAAAAAGGCGTCTTTAGCGCAAGTTTTTGAAAGTTTCAAAACCACTATTTCACGTGAAGACAATACTCTCGTCATACTCCTCACTCGTCTCCATGTGAAAGCTGCTTGCTAGAATGCCGCACTCATAACCACTGAACATGCACGCCAGCTATACATTGCATAGACATGCTATGGGTTAGATAAGCTATGGGTTAGATAAGCTATGGGTTAGATATGCTACGGGTTAGATAAGCTATGGGTTAGATAAGCTATGGGCTAGAGCTTTTATTGCCAGTGGAAATACGCTCAACCTTATTTTAGTGGGCATTTGTTGTTAATAGCTTTGCCCAATTTTCAATCTCAACAGCATTTGGTGGGTCTGTTTGGGGTCCTACATACAACCACCCTCTTTTTCTCGGGCCTCTCACCACTCCAACTCTCCACACCCATGAAGTCATACTCCATATCTGTGGGAAACAACGAGTATGAATTGGCCGTGCACGTGCACGTGAACGCGACCAAGGCAAACGAAATGCCTGTCAAAAGCAGTGCTCCTACTCCTGCGTTTGTGTATGTCAACCAACAGGGAAACACGTCCATTGGCTGCTACGTATACACTATAGGCAAAGACACACAGACATATTCAAGCGTGCTACAGCGGGGCGAGAATGTGGGGTTACAGGATCTTGCCACGAATCTTGGCAGGGTGATTTCAAGAAAACTCAAGTGTCCTAGCTATGTATGTTTAAGTGGTAATTTTGAGCTATGTGACTATGGAGAGCTTTCCCGTGAGGTATTAAATCGATTAAAGAATGACTGAAGAAATTACACCCCTGAATGCATATATTTGTTGTTCCCAAAAAGAGGAATCTCATGGTCTTAGGGATGTACGGGAAGATCCAGATAATACCCTTGCAATCGCGTAACTCCGCGATTCCATGTAGTCACCAGAACTCCCCAGTAATGATTGTGAGGGTTGGGAATTTCCTGAGTATGTACATGCTATTCCCATAGAAAAGTGTATCCATGGGGGATGTGACAAGCAGAGGAAGTATGAAGTATTATAAATAAAGATCAAATCAAAATAATAAAGAAATTCCAAAATTACCAATATCAAATATCAAAATACTAAAGAATTATTAGAAATCAGAATAAGTACTTTCTGAATTATACATGATTAAGTGTAATATACTCTAGGTATTCTACAGGTTCGCACTGTAGTTATGGCTCACCCACCACACCCACAAGTCAATCAATAAGACTTGGTAAGCTTCTTTTTATCTGGACTAGGGATTTCCGGAATTACTTCTCCAATCTCAGCGATGACTTTGTCACCATAGTCGGAAACGGAGCTTTCAGCAATGGATTTTGTGGTGAGAGTTAGCTGGGCTGAGATTAAGTTTGAAGCAATGCTGTGACTTTAGGGCTGTAACTTTGGGGCTGTAACTTTGGGGCTGTGACTTTGGGGCTGTAACTTTGGGGCTGTGACTTTGGGGCTGTGACTTTGGGACTTTGACTTCGGGAATAATGACCTCGGGCACTTTAAACTCGAGAGTTTTCACTTCGGGAATTTGAAATGGTACAACTTTTGCGTTGAGAGTTCTATGTTCAGGGACTTTATGTTCAGGGACTCTATGTTCAGGAGCTCTATGTTCAGGAGCTCTATGTTCAGGAGCTCTATGTTCAGGAGCCCTTGCTTTTGACTTTTCAATATGCTACGGCTTTAAGTCCAGTTTCCGAATCACGTTCTTCTTGCTTGGTCCCAGTGGATGTTGTGGACGAGGGACATCATGACCTGGATGGCTGTCAGAAAAAAAAGCTTCCAGATCAAGACCATATCTAGGTTTGACAACTTTGGCACGATTCTCGAGATTAACATCAAGAAGTAGTCCTCGTTATTTCCATCTTGGAGAAGGTGCCCAAGTCAATACCCAAAGTGAGAATAAACCCGTACATCCCAGTAATTTAGACTATTACACTACTAGACTACCGAACTAGCAAGGTGTTAAAAAAAGCAGTGATGGACTATGTTAACAGACTATTTTGTACCTAGGGAGTGTGTCTTTGTAGTAAAGTGTTAGAGTAGTAGTAGAGTAGTAGTAGAGTAGTAGTAGAGTAGTAGTAGAGTAGTAGTAGAGTAGTAGTAGAGTAGTAGTAGA
>NLAU01000735.1:0-16051 GCA_002370875.1 Metschnikowia arizonensis
TGTCTCTATATGTCTCTATATGTCTCTATATGTCTCTATATGTCTCTATATGTCTCTATATGTCTCTATATGTCTCTATATATCTCTGTATGTCTCTATATGTCTCTATATGTCTCTATATGTCTCTATATATCTCTATATATCTCTGTATATCTCTCTATCTCTCTATATATTTCCATATATTTCTATATATTTCCATATATTTCTATATATTTCTATATATTTCTCAATTTCTTGTGTAGTCAAGTTTATCAGTTCAAACTCAGGTTCAGAATCATGGTCTACATAATACCCGTCATTAATGCATTCACTTATATACTGGAGCTTATTCCTCCTTGATTCCAGCAATGGCTCTACCAGTGTAATATAAAGAGGCGGCAGTGGTGAAGGTGAAAAGGGCGTAGAATGGATACACCATGATCTTGGAGCGGGGGCCTGTCAACCACAACTCCTTTTTGGAGTTCTGGTACAACTTTTGCAACTTGATAATTCTTTGTGGGTCCATGGCGAAGGGTTGTAAGGTGTTGGTAGTGTCGTCAGCGCATTTTCTCATCCAATGACACCACTCTAATTGTTTGGGCCGCGCACGTCTCTGCACGGTCTCTCCACGCACTCCGCTTGGCCACGGGCCATTACTTAGTGTAGTGTCGCACAATCCTGTACTATAGCTGAACTCTTGTGATAGAATTAATAATAAATAGAGTAGTATGTTAGAGCATTAATATAGTGTATTATTGGTAGTGTTAGTGGTAGTGGTGTATTAGTGGATTATACAATTCCTACACGAACATAATGGTGGTGGACTTCTCAAACATTATTTGGTACATTATTAGTGGATTAGTATTACTACATGTTAGATTCTTTGTCGACAGAGTCAATTGGCATGAGGAAGGTCTGGATTGGGATGTGGAGTAGTATAGTATGTTAATTGCAGGACATACCAATCTCAAAAAGTGTGGAGTTCTGGTAATTACAACCGGATCCCGGAGTTAAACCGTAGCAAAAGGGTAATCGGCTCTTCTCTAAGTCATATAATAACACCCTGAGATTCTCTTGGGAAACCATCAACGAATAAACTCAAGCAAAGTACTACGGCTGAAAAATGTCCATATTAACACAATGTATTACATTAGTATTACAGTTATAAGATAATACAGAGTCATAGTCATAGCTGTATAGTTTGTCATGATTTGTATTACTATACTCTATACACACTACACTACACTACACTACACTACACTACACTACACTATACTCTATACTCTATATGTTAGATTCTTTTTTCCCGACTGTACCTAATTACTTATTCGCTGATGACTAGGAGGGATGTATTCCCGTGGCTGTATCCCTGTTTGTAAGGCAATTCCACTTCTGATGGCACCGCGTAGGTTACCTGTGTAGTCTACTACTCTATTATATACTAGTCTATTACTCTCTATTACTCTCACTCATTACTACTCTATCTTCATTAATACTCTAGAGTAATAATATTATGGAGAATCTAGTAGATTAATAGAGTACATTAGTAGACTACTACACTAGACTAGCTCTCAGTTTTTTACACCACACACTAAACCACCTTAAGTCTGTCGTTACACACCTCACTCTCACTCCTTCTCTCTCACTCCCTCACTCTCTCACTCCCTCACTCTCTCACTCCCTCACTCTCTCACTCCCTCACTCTCTCACTCTCTCACTCTCTCTCACTCCCTCATTCTCACTCAATCCCTCAACTACTTTTTCCCACACTCTTTCCCTCACAGTCCCTTATACTTTCCCTCACTTTTTTCCACACTCTACTATACTACTATACCAGTCTACTATATCTACTATACCAGTCTCTCTACCTACTATACCAGTCTCTCTACCTACTATACCAGTCTCTCTACCAGTCTACTTTTCCATTCTTTGATAACGTTTAGTTTGTAACTCTGTTCCGTTGATGGCTTCCCAAGTACTGGGAATCTCGTGTTTATATAGACTTTTGGCGTATCCACCTTGTAATCCTAAGTCCGGGTTCGGTTGTAGTATCCAGAACACCGCAGTCGCGCGTGTGAGAGTAAGGAATGGCTGAATTGCCTTTCACTCTTGTCCACTCCTGATGAAACAGCTTGGTGATTGGGAATCTGACATAGTAATGTAGTATAGTAGTACTACTATATACTATACAAAACACTGCCAATTGACTCGAATAGATCCCTCTACTGGGAAAAAACCCCGTCAACGAAAACTAATTGGTACATCATCTATTCTTAATAACCTGGTCACTACTAAATGAAATAGCAATATACTTAATCAATTAATCACTCTTATAGACTTTATGACTATTCAGATTCCAGGTCTATCACATGTACTTGTCTGCGCCTTCTCCCTCTCTCTGTATTATTGTAGCGTTCCACGTCGGTCTCATGCTGCTCGTCTAGCTCGTCTCGAAGTTCATTGGACTGTAAGTGGAGCCTTCGCATTTGTCCCTCGGGTGACCGTGTCTCTTCTTCAGTGCTGTTATCTGAGAAGCCTTGCCAAGGCCCGCTCGAGTTTTGCGAACTCCAGTCATCTTCGTCTAATTCATCCGGAAGATAGTCAGCTTGCGTTTCATCTAGCCACTGATTCAGAGCCTCCATAGATTCCCCACGTGCCACACGATTCTCCCATTCCTCGATCTCGTCATGAACATAGTCAATTGGAACTCCATTATACCACTCTTCCAGTTGATCAGATTCCGCAATATCTTCTTCCCAGTCTCTCTCCTGAGCTTCATCTGAATATACTTCCAAGTTGTTGGAATCACTGTCGTCGCTCCAATCTTCGTGGACTTCTTCAACGTTTCGGTTATCCACAAAACTGTCTGCACTATCGTAATTATCTTCTGCCGCAGCAACGCCATAGATTTCTGCCTCCTCTTCGTCCTCGTTGTACGCATCTCCGTCCTCGGAGTCGTAGTACAGGTCATTCCGGGGATGCCGGAACCGAACCCCGCAATTTAGACACATGGATCCGTGCGCTTCCCAGTGGCAGTTTCCACATCGAGGCACACCATCTGAGGTATCCACAAGCGTTGGAGCCGAGGAAAAAGCTTTTCCAAACAAGGATTTGGAGCGGCTGGCCTTTTCATAGTCTTCAATAAGCTGCTCTCGGCTTTTGGTCAACTCAGCCTTATATTTCGCATCGTCTACAGTCTCAATGATCAAGTCCGTTATAGCCTTGGCATTTTCTTTCAACAGAATATTGAGAAGGGGGGGTTCATCCATATCCTTCCTGCACGTGGGACAATTGACTTTGGTTTCAAACCATGCATCAAGACATCCGTAGCAGAATGAGTGGCCACACGAAGCCAAAAACGGCACATGCATAACATCAGAGCATATCAGACATTCCAAGTTGGAGATGAGCTTGAGGATGAGCTCATCTTTAAGCTGAGAGTCTATATTTTGCCACACGCGCCTGTCGTCATAAGAAATAGTCATTGAAAATTTTGGAAAGTGGAATGCGTTTTGAACAAATAAGATGTGGGAGTTACACCAATATTAAGTCAAGGTCAAGTTCACACCAACTACCAATTATCAAGCAAATTATACACTTGATAAGTGTAGATTGATGACTGACAATAGAAGGTGCGCGCGTTGTGTACAGGATCACAAAGCAACAGCGTCTACACCAATTTGTTGGTATTTTATATCGTCTCGTCACTGAAAATTTATAAATAAAACGCAAGCTTGGTGAGGCGACTGTGACTGACTGTGATGACCGTCACCGTGAGGTACAGTAAAATCTGCCGTAATTCTTCACTTATACTCCCATATGATACACAAGAACCCCACAAACTATTGGAGGTTGAAAAATTAAATGACGTTGATAAATTAAATGACGTTGAAAAATTAAATGAGGTTGAAAACATTAAATGAGGTTGAAAACATTAAATGCGCTTGAAAACTGCAAGTGCCTTCTCCAGCTCAGCACTTATGGCCTTCTGGTTTTTAGTTGCAGTTTCTAGATCGCCGTGGAGCTTTTCTGTTGTTTGACGGAGTATTTCAAGTGTGGCACGGAGTTTCTGGAGGGAGGCGATTTCTGAGGAGGCGATTTTCGAGGAGGCGATTTTTGAGGAGGCAATTTTTGAGGAGGCAATTTCTGAGGAGGATGTTTGCTCCTGCAAAGTTAGCAGAGAAGCGGAAATATTACCTACGTCTGACATTTGACGCGAGTATAAAAACCTGGCTTGGGGACTTGTGGTTGTAAAAACTAAGGCCGTGACAAAGTATAGGCGCGCGTTACATGCAGGACACACAATGACCATTGAACTAAATGGTTTCAAAGCGTAAATGGGATTTGTTGATTTCATTTTGTTGGAACGTACACTAGGAGTGACAGCTGAAAAACAAATATGAAAACTCAGGTTTGAAAGATTTTTGTATCTCGCGACTGTCACTTTTTCTGTGGTGTTTCTCACCTGGCTTGTCAGAATTAAGGTGGTGGTAGGGGACCAGTTGCGGAAAACTGAAATGCACTCGGAACTGGGGCAGACGGAAAAAGACTTGGAGTAAATCCACACATATTGGTGCTAAGCTGTCCAAACTTTACAAGTAAATTCCAATGCACTGCAAAATCATAGACCCGTTTTTTTTTCAGCTCATTTTATGCCAAAAAAACGTGTTTAAATTAGGCACCAATTGTCCTGGTGTACGGGTGTGGATGCTGCGGCGTCCCTCCATCCTCGCTCCTTCCCCCAGAAACCGAGGGTGCCGTGCATTAAAGCTATACTTGAACTGCTCTTAATTATATTAGACATGGTCGGGTCACCCAAAAACTTCTCCATACCATAATCAACCCTGTTATATGCAGGTTTACTATAATGATCTCTTTTTGACTCTAGCGGTTACATTGGGTATATACATTATATGCAGGATACAGGAATTAGGTGATATATGAAGTCCATTTTAGGTTGTCCTCCCAGTAGAAACACCTGGCCCTACAAGAAAAAAGCTCAAAAAATCCCCCCTTCTTTATTCATCGCCCCTTTTAGAGTTATATACCACATACAACTGAACAGAAACCCACTCTACTAATATATATAGACACCCGTACACCAGCGCGCTATACTAATGTCACTTTCCCACACTCAGCCTACTGTATCCCCCCATGAGCATCGAGAACAACGCAAATTCGGAGTACTACTCAGTGAGCTCCGGGTCCAAGAGAAGAAAACTATCCAATGACCAGAATGGACCTAATTCAGTTCTCACGGGTGGCTTGTCCGACTCCTTATCAAAGGTACCTTTGCTGACAGTAGACGATCCTGAACCCTCCTCCACCTTCAGTTCTAGTGATGTATCAGCACCAAAACCCATCAATTCTAATGGAACTGAAGTAAAACCCAAGGCTTTTGGCTTGAACTCCCCTACAGAAGATCTGAATGAGCCTGCAGCAAAGAAGACGCTACCACCATCAACCAAGCCCGTTTTTGGTGCAGCCAGTGCCTTTGGAAGTGCATCGATTTTCGAGAAAATGAAGAACAAAGTCAATGTTTTTGATACTTCACCATCCAATGAGAATGTGGTGGACAAAAGCTCCGAGAACGGCGCCGAAAAACAACCTTCAACCCTGGCCCCATGTCAATCTCCCAGCAGTGGCTCAGTAGAGTCGAAGACTTCGTCTGCGTCTTCTTTTGGCACTTTTGGCAGTTCTTTTGGTGCTAATTCCATCTTTTCCAACGCCCTTCAAAAAGCTTCCCAAAAAAAGTCGTTTCTTGATGAGCCTGAGGCAGAAGTAAAGTCCCCGGAGTCATCCAGCCCTCCAGCCACTCAGCAATACAAGCAGGTGGATTTGAAGGAAACTACTGTCACAACTGGAGAAGAAAACGAAACGTCTATTTTTAATGCCAACACTAAGTTGTTTGAGTTGGACTTTTCCAAGCTCTCCGAGGGCTGGAAGGAACGAGGCGTGGGTCCTCTACATTTGAACAAAGCTATAAGCGGAAAGGCGCAGGCCCGGCTTGTCATGAGATCCAAGGGCTTGTTGCGAGTAATCTTGAACTATGCCATCAACCCAAGCACGGTGTTTATAAAGGGGTTGGAGGCTAGTTTATCTCCCGGCAAATTCTTACGCATGAATTCTATTGTGGGGAACCAGCCCGTGCAGTACTTGCTCAAGTTTGGGAGTGAAGAGTTGAGGAATGAGTTATTTGATAAGGTGGAGCAGTTGAAAGCGGAGCTTAAAGCTAATGCAGAATCATCTACAGGATCAGAATCTAAAGCATTGGATTCTACAGGATTAGAATCTAAAGGATTAGAATCTACAGGATTAGAATCTAAAGGATTAGAATCTAAAGGATTAGAATCTAAAGGATTAGAATCTAAAGGATTAGAATCTAAAGGATTAGAATTTAAAGAATCGGAATCTAAAGAATCCAAAGGAAAATCTTCAATCTCATCGAAAGAGGCATCATCCAAAAACTCTCCACAAACTGGGTTCCGCTTTATTGATACAGAGGCTGCACCTGAAGCACACACAGATGTTGACACCAATGATGAGAAGAAGAGCCATGTATGAGATGAAAAGAAACACTTAACAATCAGTATGGTCTACAAAGCTATGATCATCAGACAGGATCTAATCGACGGGAATATGTGAGATTAGCACGCTTTATCTATGTATTTTTTATGAATGCTATACTACAGATGGTGGAGCCCTTGGCACCACCAAACTGGAACGATGGGTAGGGGATCTTGCGCCATACCTTCAAGCTATTGGTATGATTTTCCGTGACAACAGAGATGAGCTCATCCTCGGTGAAGTTGCACGATGTGATTATCAAAAGCGACTGCTCATGCATCATCTTCAACACCTGGCCCGGATACACCTGAGAGCCGATTTTGTCAGCAAAACCAGGAACCGCTTCGTTATTCAAGGCTATAGCATCAAGTGTGCCCTTATCAAAAACCACATCGAACTTGCCTTCGTTTTCCTTCAAGTACTGACACGAATGGCTCAAGAAGTCTACGGTATCGAAGGCAAAGTGCTGGGCTGGGAGTTTTTTCTGGGCTATTTTCGACGCAAACTCCACGGACTCTGGGGAATAGTCAATGCCGTGATACACTAAATGTGCATGGGGAGCCTCCTCCGAGAGGGTTTTGCATAGCTGGAAGAGAAAATGACCATTTCCTGTGCCCAAATCCAATACGGTTGATTTGGCGTACTTGGGGTCTTCGTTGATCAATTCGGTAAAAAAATCCACCACCTTTTCCTCTGCATTGGAGTCATCAAACCAGCATTCTCCGGTGTCATCTTCATTAGCCTGGAAGTTTTCAATTTCCTGCTTGTAGAAGTTGTTCCAGCTAAAGTTAGTATTGATTTATGCTGTTGAATAATAATACAAAACATACTATTGCTGAGACCCCAATTTGGAGTCATTCAACCTGATATCAGTCATAGCAGGAAGAATGTAAAAGAGATGGCTAATTGAGTATGGCACGAGATCGCACCTTTCTCCATCTCTCTCTCTATCTATAGAATTTCTACAGCAGATCGAGTCACCTTGTGACATGACGGACTTCAGATCAATGGTAAGCTATTATACCTTTTTCTGAAGCTCTCAAGAAACCTATGGGACCCCAGAGGAAACATTTACGAGCTGCTAAGAAGTACTACGTTGTGAATGGATAGCATTTGGGCTAATGTATGAACCCAAGTCAGATTACCACATAAAGCTTATTCAGATGCCAGCTATCTATATCTATATCTATATCTATATTTATATCTATATCTATATCTATATCTATATCTATATCTATATCTATATCTATATCTATATCTATATCTATATCTATATCTATNTATCTATATCTATATCTATATCTATATCTATATCTATTTTGTATTTCCTTAATTTGTATTCCTCACTATTCTACTCTCACTATTTCTCAACTTCTCTATTTCTCTATTTTATTTCTCATTCTCTATTCTCACTATCTCTATTTCTCTATTTCTCTATCCCTAGTGTTTGGCTTCTGGTTCGGCATGGTGCAGTGCGAAGATAACTCTGACCTCAAAAGCGTATACCAAGGAATGAGCGAAGATAGCCAGAAAATAGTCACACCGTTGGCAATCTCGTATAAGAAGCGGGCTAAGGCAGCCCCTGACTCCCCCAACCCCCTGTCAATTTCACTCGAGGCTATACCTTCATCTTCAAATACACCAGAAGTACCTAGTTTAGGGCCAGCTGGCACACGCAAGATTCTGTCCAGGCGAAAGGCGCTTCAGGACTATTATAAGTTGCAAGGGGATAGGGGAGAAGTGAGAAGAGGAGAAGTGGCGAGTGGCGAGTTGGTGGGGGAACTGAATGGATTGAATGATGTGTATGTGAATGAAGTAAATGGAGAACTGCAGAATGGAGAAAATGGAAAAGTGCAGAAAAACTTATCAGAAAACCAAAGCGTCGACTCGCTTGAAAGTAGATTGGCCAAATCGTTGGTCAATGACCAAACCTTTAAAGCCTCTCTAAAGCAGGCAAGTTTACAAGAGCTTGTCCGGACTCGTAACTGGGCCAATAACAGACTTAACCACAACGACCTGGAGAAAAATTCCATAATCTACGATAACTACTCGGACTTGATCAAGCTTAATGACGTGTTGAACAATATCAATCAGGAAAAGCGTCCTATAGATGCCTTCAGCTCTGACTCTGTTCCCATCACTAACCAGGATGTGGATGCATACTTGAATGATATAGCTAAGTTTTTGAAGTCTGATGCTGCGGTTTTTAACCAGGACTTTGCTTCCGTTGTGGAGTCTCTTTGCGATGATATGGATGGAGCTGAGTCCATTGCCAGTATGAAGGCTCTCGGAGGCTAACTGATGCAATATTAAAGGGTATCAACACAAGCATTCTTGAGGGTAAAGAAGAAGTGGAAGAAAGATCTGATTGAAGAGAATGAGAATTGATTGAGACAAATTTCTGTCTACACATTTGTCTGCAGATTGATGGTACTAATGAGTGCTCCGTCAGTAAAAGACGAGTTTGACTTGATGGCCTTAGAGGAATCCACCATTCAACGAAGATAGATTTCAACGAAGAGTCAACGAAGATAGAAGTGAATCACTCTGCGAGCCTGACCTACTGATTTTCTGACTGCATTGCCTGCCAGACAGTGTCCGCAGTACATCATACCCGTGAAAAATCAATTTGAACCAGAATTCAAGACATGTGGCTAAATTCAAATCATGGTCTTCATGCAAGAGGAATTTTTATGCAAAGGGAATCTGGTGAGTGGAGAATCTTTGGTGAGTTTGGAGCCTCACTTGCCGAGATTGCTATGAGGCATATGAGAACGCGCACGCGTCCAGAGCATCAGAAATGCTAAGAGTGAAGAAAAGAACCAACACCCACCAATCTTCCTAATATAAAGGGTTCCCTCATTATCATAAATTCTTATTTCAAATCTTGTCTGATTCCTTTCTTCCATGGCAGAACTAATAGAGGAAGAGGCTCATGGCCCCATCACTAAAGAGGCCCAGGATAATTACCGTGTGTTCAAGAAAAACTCCCCGTTTTTATACGACTATGTCTCCACTCATACACTATTATGGCCATCGCTTACTGTACAGTTTCTTCCTGACTTGGAGATGCATCTGGAACTGTTACTGGATACCACGTCAACGGCTTTAGGCGCCGCTCCTTCTACTCAGCTCGCTTACCTGCGGCTTCTATTTGGTACGTTTACCCTTGGCCAATCGGTGGATGTCATCCATTTCCAGCAACTAGCATACTACCGCAACTTGAATCGGTGTATCAATACAGAGACTTGGCGCTACGTGCCGGAAAAACAAGAATTTGAGCTCCCAGCCATTGGAAAAACCCCTCTCCGCCTGCTACAAGCAATTAATCATCACGGTGATGTCAACCGCTTGCGCTACATGCCTCAGAACCCTGATGTGGTGGCCAGTTCCAATAACTTGGGTGATTTGCTGGTGTACAATCGCACAAAACACTCTACCATTAAAAAAATCGGCCAGGAGTTGGATATAAACGAGCCGCAGATCCGCTTGGGCATGCCTGGTTCCACTGCTCAAACGGATATTTTTGCCTTTGACTGGTGCAGACATAGCGAGGGCCGCATTGGCTCTGCATCCATGGATGGCCATATAAGTGTTTATGATATACGAAGGGATTATGATAAACGTAATCAAAACAGAATCGGGCTGTTCTGGTCCCTGCAGGTTGAAGTTGGCGTCAATGATTTGGACTGGGTTCCTGTGCATGACTCGGTGTTTGTCACAGCTGATGACCTGGGCTTGATTTCCCTTTACGATATCCGAACAGGCAAAACGCCGCAAAAAACTTCCAAAACAAGGAATGTTCTCAATAGTGTTGGGATGAGCCCGAACACGGACTTTTGTCTAGCCACAGGTGACTCGGAGGGATCGATAGGCGTGTGGGATCTTCGGGAAATGCTGCAGAGTATAGTCGATTTCAAGCCGCACTCCGATTCCATCACCCAAGTGAAATGGCACCCGAAATATGCCAGTGTGCTTGGGTCCTCCTCCACTGACCATTTAGTGAAGCTCCATGATCTCTCCAAAGAGCAAGATTTTCTTTTGTTTAGCCATAGTGGACATATGCTCGGAGTCAATGATTTTGATTGGTCTCTACATGAGGATTTCATGGTTGCGAGTGTGGCTGATGACAATTCACTTCATGTTTGGCGGCCAGCATCCACCATGGT
This sequence comes from Metschnikowia arizonensis, assembly GCA_002370875.1. NCBI lineage: Eukaryota > Fungi > Ascomycota > Pichiomycetes > Serinales > Metschnikowiaceae > Metschnikowia > Metschnikowia arizonensis. Next base: position 10,716 of record NLAU01000735.1, read on the forward strand.
AAATTAAAAAAGGAATTAAGAATCTACTACTGTAACAGACCTTAATATGTATTTTTTTTTCTTTTTTTTTTTTTTTTCGTTAACGATTGTGTTTAAGCATTTGCAAAGATATTCTCGATCTCCATAACAGACTCAGACATGACTTTTTCCTGGAACCTTGGGTTGGTAATCTCCCTGTTGACCTTGTCCAAAATAGACTTGATCAATTGCTCCTGCTCCAATTGCCTTTGCTGTTGCTCATATCTAACCCAGGAGTCCAAGGTGGATCTAGCCTCTTGGGCAACGGCGAGTCTCTGCTTCAATTCAAAGTTCTCAGCCTCCAATTTAGCGGTCTCTCTGGAAACCTCGAACAATTGCTTGGTAGTGGCCACCACATCCTTCAACTGAGACACGGACTCGATTCTTTCATTGACAGCAGTTATGTGCTTATTTCTAGATTCGTTCAAGAGGTTGTTGACCTTCTTGATCTCTCCGTCGGCCCACTCGGTATATAATGGGGCCACGAACTTGGCACACAAGGCCACAAATGCAGAGAAGGTAGCAAGCAACACGGTTTCATCATGGATGATAACCAACTCGTTAGAGATTCCGTAGATGGCAGCAGCTGCAGAAGTAGCAAGGATGCTTGTTTTAGAGATAAAGTTGTTTCCTGGCAAGGCATTGACAATGGTGTTTGCTTTTTCCTTAGGCTCAACTGGTGTAGATAACGAACGAACACCAATGCTAGAGGTTAGTATTGATAAATGCAAGCAAATAAATATATTGATTAACGTATAATTCATATATTGAATGTAATAGTCATCATGACTTCATTTCAACAAATCGGACTCCTTTGAAAAACAAACATACGTAGAACGAGCAGCAAGCACAGCTGGACGGGCAGCTCTGGTAGCAATTCTAGAAACAAGGGCCATTTTGGATACTGAAAACAGTAAGTGTTAGAATTTTTTTTAGCTTAAGTGGGTGCAGTGTGCGAACGATTTCGGGCGCGGGTCCTTGCAATGCTATTGGTGGGTGCGTGGTGCACAGGTGTATAAATAATGCGACACTATCTCCTTCCCAGCCAACCTGACTACCCTCTAGTTTTGTCATGTATCTTTATTATATAGACGTCCTATGGATACTACTAACTAGTACACAAGAATATAAAGTTATGAAACTTTGACATAGTATTATGGAATAAAACTGATAAAAGATATTAGTTAAATGTAGCAGTTTGTGAAAATACCAGGTGGAGGCGCGGTGAGTCAAAATGACAAGTAATAAGGGAATTAAAGTAAATTATTATATAAAGTGGCAATTCAGAATATTTAATAGTAGAAAATAATAGATCACATATTTGAGTGTCATTTGAGTGTCATTTGAGTGGGTACGGTTTGCATTCTTGTCCGCCTCGCCTATCTTAACTGCAGGATCCACTTACTGGCAATCACTTTACTATCACTAAAGAGCACTATAATAGTCAGAGTACAAGAAAGCTGAAGTTGTAGTACTACTGTAGAATGTATCTAGCTGTTTGGGCTATGCAACTTGCATAGCTTGACAGTGAGAGTATTAGATATGTGGGATCCGAATTGCTGGGCCATTGGGTGGAACCTGCTGGGTGCTGCTCATTAACCCGGAGTCGCGGGCCCTCAAGTATATTATGTGGTGGAACACACGTGACATGGTATATATAGGAACAGCAGTACAATTTAAAACAGTTGCAAAAATCTCCCAGGAACGATTGGAAAGTCCATTCGCAAGATAATTATTCCATTACAGTCTTGTGTCTTGACCAGCTTCGTCTCAATTGGGTGTGTGGGGTTACAGCCGTTACTGGAGTTAATCTCGATTCTTGTATTCAAAAATAAACTCGGTAAAATAACTGAACTCTCAAAAACCCCCTCTTTCCTGACCCCTAATTTATAGCTTATTCCAAGCTACGTGTTCTCGCCGTGGCCATGCAGGTGGTTAGCGCCGCGAAGAGGGGCAGAGTTAGCGCTGTTCTTTAGGGATGTACGGGTACATCCGTATCTTCAGTGTCCTGCAGAGTGGTTATGCTGCACAATGGATTCTTTCATGACATAATGTAGAGAAAATTTACGGGGACCCATCACTCAGCCAGTCTACAATATATGAAAACTAATTAAGCAGAACAGGAATTAATGTTTAAGTGGAACTCAACGAGTACCAGGATGTAGTCAAGGTACTTCTGTTAGATTCTTTATGATTGTTTAGTACTTCCAAAACTCTGTTTATTCGTGGATGGATTCTCAGAATGAGGAATCCTTGAGTCTTATATAGGAAAAGCAGGGAAGATCCGAGAGAAGGTCGACGACCTTCTAAAAGCAGGCTGAGTTGACATTGTGACTCATCTGCATGGGATCGCCTCGTCTGTATAACTATCATCGGTAGAAATCTCGGACGATTAGAGAGAAGTGCGATCCTATTGTTCTATTGTCAAGGTCGTCTATGACAATCCCACGTCTGATCGCACATCGTAGGCGATTACTCCCATGGGTATCACACTACCCATGGGGATCTGACAACTTCACACATATTATCTGCAGGGTCCTGGTATACATCTAGTGAGAAATTTATGCAGGTGACCGCAGCCCTTAGACGAAGGCGCTGTGGCCTCCTAAATAAGCTTACTAAAATGAGAGCACTGCACCGGTGAATGAATCGAATATTTAAAAAACCCGTACATCCAAGTTCATTGTATATACATACACCAATATGACCAGCTACGATTACTAAGAATACTTCTCAAGTAGCTTCATCAATCTGATAGCTATATGTGCACTCCACCATCTCTGGACTATACTCTTGGGATGAACGGTGCGCCTGAGGTCCAGAGGTTTGACGTGGAACTGGCAGTTTCGCACGCCATTTCGTGTTGAATATGTACATAATAATATAAGGAAATATATATTTAGCGAGAGAAGAGCAAAAGAAAAAGGAATCCTAAGACATACTCAATTAGGAAAACAACGACGTTTTGAGAAGAGCAATCAAGTGAGGTGCATAAATCACCCCTTTCTCACGCTTTGGTTTTCAACAAGATGAAATGAGTGAAGGCCTTACGGTCAAGAGGATACATGTTAGAGAAGAGATAAGGTATTACTGGATTAATGGATATTAAACAATAGAGGTCATGGTGGCTGAGCCTTCTAAGGTATATAGGGGTATAGGAGCTCCATTGTGTATATATGCTCATATTACAATAGAGGTCAAGAATTGAACACGCACTTTAAACAGGAATATTTTCACCACCAGACCGAGAAAGATTTTGATACATTTTAATTAATCTCATATTTTGGAAATATAAACATTTATCTCTGTCTGAGCGAAAGTTACAAACAAGGCTTGGTTCAATCCTATTGTTTACGGAATTGTACGGTTTATGAATGTCATATTGTTTTGCAGAGTGGACGCGAACATACAAACAACACTGAGAATCCAAGCTTTTACACAATAAAAAATACAAATCATGAGAGCAAAAGCACATTTTCACATCATTGCACCACCCCCTTCCCCCATTACATGAGTACAGTTTGTTTTCTAACACATATTATTCACACTATTGAAAAAAAGGACGCATTTTGGTTCTTGATTTTGATTCACCCATTTATATTTGATATGACCATTTTATCAATGAATAGATTTTTTTTTTCTGGCTTTTGTTATTTTAAAAGAGCATTATTTAGTGTAGCGTGTAGGTGAGTGCTATGTGCAGGATATTTGCGTGTATTGCTCCAAGTCTAATAGCTATTGTTTCGAAGACAATGCGGCATATTACTTTGATGTTCAAACATTTGTTTTTCTTGGCAGGTTATCCCTATAAAAAGGCGCTATGTAACCACCCACCCCCAGCACATCAAAATCACCATGAAAGCTACTCTTTTGATTCTGGCGTTTCTTGTGACCGCCACTGCCCGTGCACAGTCCACCGATCCATTAGGATTATTTGTTTTGGGTGATCAAGGACTTTCACGTGTTACTCTTTCCAAAGGCCTGAATGATGGGTACAAGAGATTAACTTATACCAATGGATCCGTCACCCCCCTTGAGTTTACGTTTCAAGACAAACATCTATCCACTTCCGACAACTCCATCTCGGGGACCGTGGGGTTTTACAAAGACGCACTTAGCATCGGTCCTTTTAGTCCACCAATTCCCTTGGATGTGGGTGATGACATGAGCTGCTTCAGGAATCCTGTTTATTTGTGTGAGGAAGATGGTTCTCAGGAGCGTTTTATTTACACACAACCAATGAAAGGTTGTAATAATGCGGATCTCTACCTCTTGCCTTATGACAGACAAACCGGGGATATTTTCAAAATTATGAATCCGAAATATATGCCGAAATATGAAAAATTGTTTTCACGTGTTAGTGGTATTTTTAATACTGAGCACAATGAAATTTTGAGTGATTATTCTAAATATTTCAACGGAATCCCTGAGAATCAGAGAGCTTACTCAATTGATCTGAGTATTAAATCTTTATTAAAGATTCTGGAAGATTTTGAAAAAAAAGATAATATTCATCAAATATTGTTTGAAATTGTGGGGGAAGAGTTTTTTAAATTTTATGATAGACTGTCAGCTTCAATAATCGGTATACATGGATTCAGCGTGTTAATTGGTATTAATAATTATATTGTATCTCAGAAGGAACGTCTTGCAGAAGAATTAATTAAATATGTTGCTGAAGACTTGAATTATGAAGCCGGAGCTAAAAAATTGCAAATCCATAAATCGAAACTTTTCCTGTGGGAGAGTGAAGCATCTATCAAAAACACCACTGCTTTGGTTGAAAAATTGTTGGCACCTAATTGGCCAAACCCTCGTGATAAAATTTTGCCTTTTTTTGAAAGACTTTCTAGGGATAAGCCGCAATTGCTTTTAAAAGAATATTTGGATCATGCGGAAAGAGTCCTTAATTTGAATAAGCAAAAATATTTTGCAAGACTTTCACTTGTTCCAATATACTTGCGGGAAAATAAGTTGCCTTTTAACAAAGAGAAAATTCGTGAGAAAATTAAAAGTTTTATTACTAAGAAGAACAAGGATCCTAAGGATTATGATTTGGAACCTATTATGATATGGTTTGTACATCACTATGATCATATTTATGACACTTTTATTGAATCTTTAGAACCGTTCTTTAAAGAGAGGTCTGTGTCCAATGAAAACTTTTTTGAGACTCAGAAAGATGTTTTGAGGTTGTACGGGCAAGAGTTATTTGATGATTATTTTAAAGTGAAAATTGATGAGGGAAAGAAGGATGAGGGAAAGAAGGATGAGGGAAAGAAGGATGAGGGAAAGAATGATGAGGGAAAGAAGGATGA
>NLAU01000736.1:0-28513 GCA_002370875.1 Metschnikowia arizonensis
TCTTTTTCATTCATGTCACTTTTGCTCTTGGTATCATCACTGGTAGTGATTTTATCTCCTTGCTTTCAGAGCGCCTAATCATTGTGTTATTAAACAATGATCCATTAAGATTGCTAGAGCCAATAATAGTATCGCTCACATCAAAATCCTCCAATTTCGTCTTGTTAAATGTGTTCCATAAACCACCGGAAACCACAGCAGACATGACATTATCAAGAGTCAGTTGGAAGGAGCCATTAGGCCTAATCGTTTCACAGGCATCTTTAGACTTTCTAGAAATACTAGACCGCTTGGGAACCTTAACTTGGCGGATTGCTTTTGTATCCGCAGACTCCACTTGGGTGATTTCCGTTCCCACGATTACTCCATGGTGCGAAATGACATTATCAGAAACACCTGAAACAGACAAACCATTTTAAACCGCAAACCTCTTGTCATTACTAATACGCGCAACTGGCGGGCTTTCCAGGGGAGTACGAGTAATGACGCGAAGTTTCCTTCTCCAAACAGATTCCTTCTTCAGTTGGTTTTTGACTTTGTCCCTGAGCTTTCTAGCAGAGTCACGTATGGATTGGAAAGGACGCCAAGGGGGGTTTTTGGAGGCTAAGTGAGGAGGGTTTCCAAGGCTAAGTGAGGAGGGTTTTCCAAGGGGGGGGAGAGACAAGGGCTTTGGCTTTTTGGGATCTATTTTGTTCATTTTGTTTTGTGTCCCGCAAAAAAACAGAGGAATTTTAAAGAATCTAAAAAACCAGGAACGAGGATTGTCTTCAACGGGGTCAAGAATAGGAACTTCAAACTTTGAGTTGTTAGAGCTTTGAGACTTTGGTGTGGAATTCTTAAGGGTGTTAGCACAAGCGGTTTCCTTTTCCAATCTCAACTCTTCCAACCTCTTGGCTTCAAGGCGATCGTGAACGGCAGTGGCATTTATCATACCTGAGTAAGCTCCTGGCATAACAAGGCGATTTTTGGTGGAAGGCCTACTGAGGCTCAGAAGTCGAACTGAACTATATATGGGAATAGGACTTCATCAAAATACACGCGGAACTCTCCAACTGTATACACACCTACAATTTACTTCTCTAATTGGTGGGTTATGAGTTTAAGCTTTTGTGGACTTTCATGTAGTAATATACACTCCTTGCAGATGAAAAATATTTAATCAAATTAAAAATACTTTTTTTATTTGTATTTAGACAGTCAAAACCATTCAAAGACTTTGCAGGGATGATAGATGTGGGGAACTCATGGAGTTCTGTGACAAAATGGCTGCGAATTCCTGCATTCAGTAATGTACCAAGCTGGTGTTGAACTGCAACATGCTTGTGAGAGATGAGCTACCGCCAATTGATCCTTTACTGATTAACTGGATTAAGACAGTGGGAGCTCAAGAAAACCATTCCGAGGGTACTCCCAGGAGTTACAAAGAGGCTATGAGGCTGAGAAGCAGGATACTATGGAAAGAAGCGTGTGTCAAAGAGATGGATGCGCATAAAACTGGTGGTATACCTGTGAAATACTGGTGGAATACGAGAGTTTGAGAATAGTCTTAGCTATTGCAGTGAAGCAAGAACCACTTATAAGATAAAATGGATGTCACCAGAGCATTCTTGAATGGAGTGTTGAAAGAAGAAATGTATATGAAGTAACCAGAAAGATTATGCTGATGATGTTGGAACTCGTTGTACATAGACGCCAAGAAAGCATAAAGAACGAGTACATGAGCTCACTGGAGACTAGAGACTAGACTAAAGACTAGACTAGAGAATACAGAGACTATGGTTGAGGAACTCGATTAAAGAATTCAAGTTGGAACAGAAGATCTATACAATTTGATGTGACAATACGAATACACTTACACAGGTATCTGACAGAGTGTTCAAGAAAGGTATGAAAAATGTCGAGATAAAGTATTCAGTGATCATTTAATATATCCAAAGAGGGTTGATAGATGTGAAATACATTAGAACAAAAAAGAACTTGGCAGATGTGTGTTCACCAAGGTTCTAAAGAGACTTCACAATGAGTGTCTAGTCTCCAAGATATTGGATGTAGGTAGAACTAGGTTGCCAGATGTTTCATCTGAGGGGGAGTGTTGAACTGCAACAAGCTTGTGAGACTGAGATGCAGGATGTATCAAGTGAGCAGATGCAACATTGGCTATCCCATTGTTAGACAGGGTTGAGCAGATGAAGGAGGTTAAAAATGCTAGAGGCTGAACATGGTTACGTGGCGTGCGTAGAAAGGACAGACGAACGACCCTCAATAAATTAAGACTGACGAAGAGCTTTCTTAGTCAACTAAAAACATATGTCAATCTTAGAGTTAATTAGTTCTCCTCATTTAAGGAGACTAGTTGAAAAGGGAGAAGCTTCGCTTTCACAATATGCAGAGATATTATTTTATTCTCAACAGCTGGGATAAAACCCATACACAATGCGAAGGTGCTGTGGCCTCCCCGTTTACAGTCTCTCTATGAGAGCACTACACCGGTGAATGAATCCAGTATTTAAGGATCGCTGACGCACCCAAGTTCATTGTATCACACACCCCAAGGTGACCAGCTATGTTTACTAAGAATACTTCTCAAGTAGATCCACCATCTTTGGGATGTACCGGTGCACAGGAGGTCCAGAGGTTTGACGTGGAATTGGCAGTTTCGCATACCATTTCGTGTTGAATATGTGTATAATATATCTAAAGCATAAGAATTCACTCACTCAATACTTGAATCCAAGATTATTCATATTTATCTCTTAGCTGATGACCGAAGAACTAGTGTGAAAGGTCTGAATGGAACAAGGCCTTGTTAGAAGTATTTGGTATTGTAGGTCAGTAGGTGTGTTCATCAGGTGTATATAGATTTTGGAGTAGGGGTGTATACACATTTGGTCATCTCAATTCAGAAGCCAAAGGCCATCTTGAAACAGCTGATGAATAGTTCACTTAGAGACCATTTCCTAGGTGGGAGCCACGGAGTGGGTATACCCTTTGGAAGTAATAGTGTATTGAGGATTAGACTGTAGAAGAAATTCCCTGAGAAATGTCTTACAAGGGTATATTTTCAACGAGAGAAGAACAGAAGAAAAAGGAATCTGAATACGCCAGCTAGCGGAAGTTCAAGTTCAAATCCGGGTAAATGGTTAATTTTGCTACGCTAAATGTGCAGATACAGTATAAGAAGACCCAGCTACATCTCGCCCAACAATCCAGTACACCGTAATAATGTTTTCAGTCCTTTGATGTGTAAAAGAGTATCTCAGATATATTTCCATAGTGCACAATCCAGTTGTGTACATCTCATGGTCTCATCAAGATAAGTATGTACTTGATCATAAATAACACTCTCATCACTGGATTGTTCAGATGTCATAATGTTACTAGTACGAGTAGTTGTTTCTTGTGGGTCTGGTTATGTAAGATTCTTTGGTAACGTTTAGTACCCCTTACTTCTGTTTATTCGTTGATGGGGGAATTCTGTGTATATATAAACTTCATGTAATTGTCAACGCTATTTTTTCTAGAAATGACTAAGATATAATCTTAAACAGAAATGTCCGTTTTGTTTGGGTGTATGGCAATTCCGCATCTGTTCGCACAGCGTAGGTGATTTTTGCAATAGTAATCCCTTGTGAACTTGATTAATATTATAAAAGAGAGCAGCAACCTACTTCCTAAATATTGGTTCTTTCTAGGGAAACAATATGAAAATAAAGATGTGTCAACGAGTACCTAGGAGGCACGGAGTCGTGTTGAAAAAAAATGGCACAATATTGAGCACATAGTGCAGGCTATTAAGGAAGCTTTAATCTAAAGCTCTTATTTCCTAATTGAAGTTATTGTTTTAATCAGGCAATAACTGGTGAAAGCTCACTCAAGTATAAAGGGCCTTAATCTAATCAAGTTATATGGAAATGACATGACATACCAAGATGTCCTCTACTTCCAGACCCACCAGAAATACTTCTCGTATAAAATAGTTATATTACTATTACTTCTAACTGGAATACTTATATTGATCAATCCCCATGGTTACTACTTGGTCCTCCTGATGCACCGATGTACCAAGCGGAGAGGACGTTTACCTCTTTACATAATATATTGAGAGGAAAACTTCCATGGTCACGTGAGAAGTACTCGTAATATATGTAGTTGTCTGAATAGCTCGGTTAGCCTTATAAACATGAACGAAAGCTCCTCCGTTTATTATATTGGAGTCCCCTTGAGATATCCTTAATTACGAAAGCAACGGCGTTTTTGAGAAGAGATAAGGTATTGGTGGATTAATCAATAGAGGACACGATGGCTCAGCCCATTTCGTATATGCTCATATTACAATAAAGGTCAGGAATGAGAACAGCCACTTTGAAAAATATTTTACCAGACCGAGCAAGGTTTAGATTTTGATAGATTTTGATTAATCTCTTATTTTGGAAATATCTCTATCTGACCTAAAGTTACAAACAAGCCTTGGTTCAATCCTATTGTATCAGAATAGTACGGTTTATGTTGGGCAGTAAGCAATTTGCCTTCATATTGCGCAGGTGGAAGCTTCTCCCTTTTCAACTAGTCTCCTTAAATGAGGAGAACTAATTAACTCTAAGATTGACATATGTTTTTAGTTGACTAAGAAAGCTGTTCGTCAGTCTTAATTTATTGAGGGTCGTTCGTCTGTCCTTTCTACACACGCCACGTAACCATGTTCAGCCTCTAGCATTTTTAACCTCCTTCATCTGCTCAACCCTGTCTAACAATGGGATAGCCAATGTTGCATCTGCTCACTTGATACATCCTGCATCTCAGTCTCACAAGCTTGTTGCAGTTCAACATATATTGCGCTGCGTGTATGCAGGACACCAGTGTTGAGAGTTTCCATTAAACCTCTTAACTACTGGTCTCACAAGAATGTTCACAGTCCAACATGCATACTTCTTGTTTCATCTAACTTGACAGTTACATACACTTCCCTGTTCATACAGGCCATATTTCCAACAGAAAGAGTTTAAGACGTCAAGGCTTATGTTTTGAAAGGATCATTGTTAGATCCCCCATGGGTAGTAAAAAGCTTTGGGAGTAAAATTCACCTACACGGTACGATCAGAAGTGGAATTTGTATTCCTTATATCTATCAAATTACCATTATAGTACACGTGATAGATATAGGCTATAACTTTGCCAAATGACAAGACCGCTATCTTGTATAAAGAACCCGTATATCCCTAAGATCAAGCGGCAGAAGTTCTCTTATATTGAGCTCTGTACAGGTGAACAGCACAGCCTCCTTATAACCAGAAAAGGCAAGTGTTGCATCTACACCATTAATTCAGCTTGCATCCTGCAATGAGTCTGCAACCAGCCAACGTAAATTCACGTACGCTTGCTCTTAAATATCACAACATCGACGTCTTATTCTTGCAAGTTCAACACTGATCCTTATTTATTACAGAGGGCCTTCACTGTTTACTGCCCCTGACGGGCTGTATTCTCAATGTTCCATTACTTATTATTGGGAAGATACGGCATTGTACATCCTGTGTGGAAGAGTATTCGTGCAGTCTTTCAATGTGTATGGTCTTTTTGTATATGGAAGCGGAGCTTTGTCGGTTTGTAATAATTATTCTGAATAAAGTCAAATAATAAACTTTGACTTTATTCGTATTGATGCTAAACTAAGACGTTTCTTCTTCCATTCCATGAGAAATAGTCTATAGAGTAGTCTATACATTCGCTGGCAAAAGTACCAATCATGGTCTTTTACCCTGTGTTGAGAAACAAAGTCGCAATAGTGTGTTCATAGTGGCTTGAGACTATATGCAGTGAATGCACATGTCGATTATAAAAGGAAGAGTTTTCACATGGTCTAATTAATTAATCAAATATTTACCTGCATAAGTACATACCAAGATGTCCTCCACTTCCATAACCACCATAAATACATCTCGTGTAAGTTATAATAATATCTCACCTCCTACTACCAAGGAAGTCTTCACTTACTTGAGAGATATTACTACTCCTAACTGGGTTACTGATGTTGATAAGTCCCCATAGAGTTACTACTTCATCTTCCTGATGTGCACCCATGTAGCGGACCGGATTTATACCTCTTTATACCCTGCATCCCTGCACCTCGTCCGTTACCCTGCAGGTCTGAAAAAAGTGCAGTGTCATGTATTTCAACACTTTCAACACGTGTATCCTAACGTGTATCACGCACAAATTCTAATAGCTATTGTTGTGAATTTGTATTATCTTTGTAGTTTTATCTCTATAAAAAAGGCACTATGTAACCTCCAGTACATCCAAATCACCATGAAAGCTACTCTTTTGCTTCTGGCATTTCTTGTCACCACCACTGCCTGTGCACAGTCCGCCAATCCATTGGGTTTATTTGTTTTGCGTCATGGAAGACTTTTACCTCTTAGTCTTTCTAAAGGCCTGAATGATGAACATAAGAGATTAATCTCTACGGATGGGTCTTTCACCCCCCTTGAGTTTACTTTTCAAGACAATCATCTATTCACTTGCGACAAATCTATCCCGGGGACCGTGGGGTTTTACAAGGGGTCACTTACCATTGGTCCTTTTAGTCCACCGGTTCCCTTGGATTTGAATCATGAAGGGAGCTTTAACCATCCTGTTTATATGTGTCGGGAATATGGTGTTTGGGATTCTTTTATTTCTAACAAATTAATGAGTGATTGTCGGCATGTGGAGGTTAACCTCTTGCCTTATAAAAGAACAACCGGGGCTCTTTCCAACATTCAAAATTCGGAAAATGTTCCGAAATATGTTGAGAAATTGTATAAACCTTTTTATTATATTTTTAGAACTGAGCTGCATAAAATTATAATTAACATGGTTAAATATTTCAACAGAATCCATGATCATCAGACGATTTATCCTATTGATGAAGATATTAAATCTTTTATAAAGCTCTTGGAGGTTCCTGAAGAAAACAAAGATATTCAAAAAGAATTGTTGGAAATTGTGTGGAAAGATTCAAAGAAGCAGTTCTTTAAATTTTTTAGATATCAGGTTGATGAAATATTCGAACTCATTCATTCTAACATTAGATTTAGTGTTGATGAGTTTTTTATATCTCAGAAGGAAAGTCTTGCGGAAGGATTAATTAAGTATGTTGCAGACTTGAATTATGAAGTCGAAGCTGGTAAATTGCGATTTCATAAAACGAAACTTTTCCTGTGGGCGAGTGAAGTATCCATGAAAAATACCACTGCTTTGGTTGAAGAATTGTTGGCACTTAATTGGCTAAACCTTCGTGATAAAATTTTGTCTTATTTTAAAAGCCAGCCGCAGATGCTTTTAAAACAATTTTCGGATCATATGGAAAGAGTCTTTAATACGAATGAGCAAAAGTATTCTGCAAGACTTTTAGATCTATCAACGTACTTGCGGGAAAATAAGTTTCCTCTTGACGAAGAGAATATTCGTCTATTAATTAAAGGTTTTATTGCTAGGAAGAATAAGGATCCTAAAGATTATGTTTTGAGTCCTATTATGAGATGGGTTTCACGTGCCCATGATCATATTCAAAACAATCTTATTGATTCTTTAGACGAGGTCCTGAAAGAGAGCTCTGAGTACTCTAAAAATTTATTTGAGTCTCTGAAATATACTTTGAGATATAAGGGGAAAGAGTTTATTGAAGATTATTTTGAAGTGAAAATTGTTGAGAAGGATGAGAAGAATTCCACATCTGTGTCTATGTCAACGAGTGCTTGGGATGTACGGAGGTAAAGTACTTCGTGGATATTTATATGCAGGCTGCCAGTGAGTGAAAAGTTTTGAGCCACTTCGCACCTCGTCTAAACTCTTTTATCAGCCTACATATCCCTATTTATCAATATATACTAAAACATAAGTTGAAAGTCTATGAAAGTCTCCTTTGTTTCGAACAACATTGTTGCTTTGGAAAACTGTCAATTAATTTGTCTTGGAATATGAAGGAAGACCTGGGTCGCCTGTGAAAGATGTGTATGAGCCAGAAACATGAGGGAAGATTTCTTTTATTTGAATAAGAATATTTGTAGGTTCATCAATAGTTAAAGCCCTGAGTAAGATCCCCAAGACCACTACCCCATGGGTTTTAATAAAGACAGGTATAAAAAAGAGCTGAATCCAATACCACTTAGGAACTCACGACAGTTTAATCCGGCATAATCGAGCCCTACTTTGATACTAAATTCACCTATAATAATTGACATATACGACCGAATTGGACAATATTTTTTATTCCAGTGTCGGTTGTCTCCTGAATCTTCTAATATATAAGAGAAAGTCACCTAAATCATAGGGGTACAAATAGACCCTATTAGGAGATCTATATGCTTTATAAAATATATTAGGAGATCTATATGCTTTATAAAATATATTAGGAAATCTATACGTTTATATAATATATTAGGAACTCTATACGTTTATATTATATATTAGGAAATCTATACGTTTATATTATATATTAGGAAATGTATTGTTAGATTCTTTATGATTGTTTAGTACTTCCAAAACTCTGTTTATTCGTGGATGGATTCTCAGAATGAGGAATCCTTGAGTCTTATATAGGAAAAGCAGGGAAGATTCGAGGGAAGTTCGACGAGCTTCTAAAAGGAAGCTGAGTCGTCATTGTGACTAATCTGCATGGGATCGCCTCATCTGCATAACTATCATCGGTAGAAATCTGGGATCATTAGAGAGAAGTGCGATCCTATTGTTTCATTGTCAAGGTCTATGACTATCCCACGTCTGATCGCACATCGTAGATGATTATTACACCCATGGGTAGTGCGATACCAATGGGGGGTCTGAATATATACTTTATATTATATATTAGGAAATCTATATGCATTATATTATATATTAGGTGTTTCAGGAGAGAGACTTTCCTTTTTAGTCTATTTACTTGAATTTTATAGCAATGTTGCATGTTCGTATCATAGAAGTTCCTTCAACGAGATCAGGAGGTCGTTTGTACTGCATAGGTAGCGCCATGCTACATCACCCTAACATTGAATATTTTCTTTTTTTGTATTTTTAGAAACTCAAAAACGTCGTTGATAAAAGGGGTTGAAATAAGAATTATTCTTTCAGGTAAAAGCGTGGAAGACTAGGTTTTTGTACGTTCAGTAGTTGAATAGTTGTGTGATTTGGTGAAGATTATTAAGAGGAAATCGAAGTTTACATAGGACAAGGATGTACGGGTGATTGGATAAGATGGCTTGCTAACGGAAAAATTGGTTGCGGCCTTACCAATACAGTTTCTGACCAACTTTAGTCAAGTAGGGATAATATGTAATGCAGTGGGAGACAGTGAAATTGTGTAGGTGTGATCGTTTTGCAGCCATTTAAATTTAGTTTAAAGAATGCGCGGTTTTGGTATCTTTTCGCAGCCATTTAAATTCAGTGTAACGGCAAATTTGTACATGAGTGACTGGAAATCAGCGCAAGCGGACAGCCTTCCAGGTATGCCAATCCATTGGGAATCCGAGACAAAAATTCGGCGGCTTCTTAAGAAATATCTGGATGAGAATGTGGTAGAAAGCCTTAGGAATACAGTGACAAGACCTCAGTGGTAGTGTCACGTGATCCAAAAATTATACACTGTTAGAGCTTAAGTCCAGTAAATAATTCTTGCATTCGTTGAAGCCCACATGAAGAGGATTAGGATATTATATTTGGCGAATTATGGCATGCCTGCGTGACGGTCTAGTGTAAGCTTAAGTTGCAGTAGTTCAGTAAAATCCTTATAATTATTGGTAGCTACTATACATACAATTACATCCCTTCTTGACTATTACTACACAGCTTAGTATTGGTGGTTGAAGGAGTGAAAAGTGTATTATATCCCTTAATGTAATTTAAAATATATGATTAGAAAGAGAATCTTCTTTTCGTAAAATAACCAATATAAGTTAATATTTCTTTTTATGAGGGGTGACGCTAAATAGTGTGAAAATACAGAGAATACTTATATGCACACCATACTCAAGATCAGATAAGAATGCTTTAGATTTTTTGAGTTCAGTACCAATTAGTTATATTCATCAGGGAGATTTCAAGGAGAGTTAAATATAATTTAGGAGGGCAGTGGTACGAGAGATTTTAGGCTGTAATATCTAAGGCACTATTTATCGAGAGTTTATCGCATCATACTTCTACAAATTGCCCTCTACAAAACGGTTGACTTAAGATATTTGTAATATTGAATACTTATATACTTCAGCTTCAAAATTTGATATATGCAACCTTACTTCAATCAACTGCGTCCTGTAGAAGGCTAAACTGAAATTGCTGAGGGACACTATGAAGAATGCTTGAGCAAATATATTCCCAGAAACTTCTCAACAGTAAGAGAAATTGTACACCCTATCAAGATAATTCTTGCAAAAAAAGTAGCCTTGTACTAGGCTGTTAGTAATCTATGGCTGATATAGATCACATCTACTAGTCTATCCTTCATTGTTTGAACCTACTAGTAACGCTATGGTTGTCGCACTCGGTGCAGTACATCAATGTGAAGAACAGAGAACATGTAATGTCCCTTGTGTCTACTAGTGCTTATTTTTTATGGGATCTTCAGTTTAATAAAAAGGCTATGTGCAGTGATATAAAATGTTCAATGATATCATATGCCTACCAATATTTTATACACCAGACATCTGTTAACGCGTGAGTACATCACGCATATGTGTTAAGGCTCAAAGTCTGAGCGTGCGTGATTTAAGCACAGCGCTCAAGTCGCAATGTTTCAAAGAGGCACGTCCACTCCAATATAAAAGGAGGGGCTGCCACCCACGTTTGTAAGGACAGGAGTTCTCCTAAAGGACCTGGCGATAACGTGGATTACACTCAAGTAACGCTTAATAAGTATAAGTCTGAAAGTTAACAACATCCACCTACAGTAAATTTGAGGTGGTGATTCTCTAAGTAGTTTTTATAAAGACTAAACAAATAAAAATCCCTAACTAGGTACAAGACATTAAGAATCGAACATGTAAATGTGTAAATTTTCTGACCTAGTCAATTTGCTTTGGCTTGAGAATTGAGAATATCTCGATTGGCATGTGGTGGGTAGGCTATAATTACTCATATGCGTAGTAGACATCGAGGTCTAACACGACTACATACTACTTACCAATCTTTGATGGTTATACTCACGTCTGTTAATAAAAGCCTAGGATGTATGGACAGCAAATCTGGCTTACTAAGTCAATATCCGGCTGGCTCCTAGCTATACAAAATTAGATCAAGAGACATATAGATACTGATTATTTGAGAGATTTCAAACCTCTGTCAATTAGAAAAAACACTTGAAAAATAAAAGTGATCTTATTTAATATGAAGAAATTGTACAGAGTTGCTATTCATATCAGATATCTTGGTATGCTCAGTTCCTATTAATGTCACAATCCAAAGTAATATTACTGCTTTACTAACTAAGCATCTCCTAGCTGATTGACGGTTCATTACAAAGACAGGTACCAGCTAAATACGACTAGATAGTTTTGACATGATTTGTATCATGTTAATTAACCATTTTCATTAGTTTATTGATTATAAATTTTAATCTGGATTAAATAGGAAGAATGTGTTGAATATGTTGGTGTCAATGTACTTTGTGGATATATGCAGGATGCTGATGGGTGAAAAGTTTTCAGCCAAAACGCACCGCGTCTAAACTCTTTGGTCTTGTTAGGTAGAACTTACATATTCCTGTATATCAATATATATATTAAAACATAGGTTGAAAGTTGGAGACCTGCATGGTCAAAGAATATTTGTAGTCTGAGTGAAATTAATTGTACGATGCTCGCTTCTGTGCCTGCATGGAGTATGCACCCAATTTCACTGAAAAAAAAAAGATATCAGCCGTGGAGATGCTCATAATTACAAGCCCTTAGTTTAGCATCAATAAGAATAGAATATTAAATTCAATGTGCATTAATACTTGAAGTATTTTTAGATACAGAAGAAGCTTCTCTTCTAGAATATGCAGACATATTGTTAATAGAAAAAAAAGTTATCGCCTTGAATAGATATGCAGGAGTCCGGCATATAGGCATGGACAATCTCCATTGTTCTCTACCATTATCCATGTTATTCTAGCTATTATTTCAAAAACAATATCTCATTTTCAGCACAATAGTTAGAATATTAGTAATTCTGCATTTCTTGCCCACCATATAAAATAGCTAATATTTCCAACTTCCTGGAGCATCATAAATCATCATGAAAACCACTCATTTGATCTCCGCTCTTGTTATTGCGGCCACTGCTGTGGCAGATTCTTTCAATCCACTAGTCTTCTTTGCAAAAGTCCATGATACCTTTGAACCGCTCTACATCCCGACTTTGCCCTTATATTCTAAAACATTGTCTCACTTTACATATGGAGATCTGAAGGCCGTACCTATCGAGTTTACCTTGAAAGATGGCGTCGTTATGGTTGAAGATATATTCAGCCCGGGGGGTGTGGGGGTTAAGGATGATCAATTTGTTTTCAGTCATTATGTCCCAGATACTCCTTGGAAATTTGATAAAGTAGGGAAGGTTTTGTATCAGCGCTTCTATTCGTGCAAGATACCTAACGTTTCTGAATACAGGATTTATGTGAATCAAGGAAACCTACCTGGTTGTTTTGAGGTGGATATTTACTTATTACCTTATGACAGAAATACTCGATCCCCTGTTGAAGGTGTAAATAAACTAGAGAAAGATTGGAAGTCATTCTCTGTGTCTATAAGCGACTCCCTGGGTTCGAGCAATACTGACTTGGACGACCTCGTCCATCCAATGGCACTTTTTGCAAAAGTTAATGGAATATTTGTCCCACTTTCCTGCGAAGTTTGGGGTTCGCTGATTAATGGTGATTTTTTTTATGGTATCCTCTCATACGGACCTGACCTTGAAGAGATTCCCATGTTTACATTGCAAAAAGGATACCCTATGAGTGATTTTGGTTTCTCCACAGGGTTTTTGGGGATTTTTGATGATAAATTAGCTTTCGGGTTTGAAACCCCAAATACTTCCTGGAAGTTTAGTCGAAAAGGAGGTATTTTGAGACAAAGTTTCTATTCGTGCTCATTGCATGGCAGCCTTGAATTCGATTTCAACATTTATTTGGCTCCCCAAGAAAATGCCAAGTGTTTTCATGCTGATATTTACCTTTTACCATATAGGCCAAAAACTAAGTCTATGGAAGTTCTGAAGTAGATCTTGTGGAAGTTCTGAAGATCTCTTGTGGAAGTTCTGAAGATCTCTTGTGGAAGTTCTGAAGATCTCTTCTGGAAGTTCTGAAGATCTCTTGTGGAAGTTCTGAAGATCTCTTGTGGAAGTTCTGAAGATCTCTTGTGGAAGTCTGATAGATCTCTTGTAAGTTTCGAAATCATAAGCTTGAAGGAGATTAAACACTTCTACCTGAGTCTGTAACCTCCTCAGTAACATAAGATTCCTGAAGATGATGAATAAAGTCCTCTGAGTTTTTTTAGTACTAATATTATTGATAAATATTTGTACCATTGGGTATTCAAGAGAGGCGAATACCCAGAATGTAGAATATCCACTAACAATCAACATGAATTTCTTATCTCTCTGTTTGCTCCAGTAAGTGTTTCTTCTTTCTCCATTCAAGAAAAAAAAGGAAACAATGAATGTGTTCTATGGATACCTAAACCTTCTTACTTCTTTAAAAGTAGGTTTTGGGATAAATTCAGAAAAGAAAATCACTGACAGAAAACAGTCTATGTTTCCGGTATCTAGTCTAGAACCTATCATCACCATTTTCCTCCTGATACTCTGTAATAGTTTCAGTCTGGACTCTCTTAATAAATTGGAGTAATAATTTTTGCTTCGAAATCCCTCCACTAATCCAGATTTAAAGTATATATACATCCTCAGATTGTACTTATTCCTAGATGATTTGAACATGATCTTCCATTCTTGGAGTTGGGTCTACTCGCATATGGAGATCCGGACATCCCTTCTATTGAGTTTACCTTAAGTTACTTTTGGCTCTACTATGCCAAAGATTTCTTTGAATTTTGAAGAAAAAGTGGTTATTCCTTCTATACATGCCTGTGTGACGGCTTTTTGCAGGAGATTCATGCTCAACCAATTTATTTTGAGATAGACTTTACCTCAGACCCAAAAACTAGGTCTCCTTTAGACGGGGAGTTCATGTCTAACTAATTGACTAGATCTGTGAAAAGAAAATTACCAAAGTCTCGGAGGAGAAAAACTGCGAGCCACAGAAGTATGCGAGTATATGCATGGAAGTTTTGACATAAAGATCGCACATAATACGTTCTTACAAGTTCAAAATTTTTAGCTTAAAATCCATATATCCCATACTGTGTTGGAGTGAATATGTAGAAAACAATAAATCATGAAAAAAATCACCTACGATGTGCGATCAGACGTGGATTGCCAAACAAGTGGGAAGGCAATTGTCCCTACTCACCGGAATTGTCTCGCTCGCATTAGGACGTAACAAGCCGGAATGTACACATGCACCAAAATTCTATATAAGACTCAAGGATCCCTCTTTGTGAGAAGCCATCCAAAATATACAGAGTTTTGAAAAATATAAAGAATCTAACAGGGGGCTTACTTCAATAGTGACATTTATCTAAACAATTAACCAATGAAAAGTCTAATTAGGGACATGAATAGTATAGTATTGATTTGAATAGGTATAGTAGTGATTTGAATAGGTATAGTAGTGATTTGAATAGGTATAGTAGTTTTAGTCATTAATCAAGAAGGATACGATTCTAGTGCTACATATATAGATCTAAAAAATCAAGAATTGGTAATTCTACTAGAACTTATGTAGACTGGATTCATTGTAATCTGCAGGTCTTACATGTACCTTTTCTAACACAACGAATATGTATAAAATGAGATAAATAAATAGTGTGTATCCGATAAAACTCTACCTTACTCAACTTGTCTTTGAGATGTAACAAGATGAGTTTTCATAGATCTTAATCACATTTCTGGAAGCATTGGCGACACTGG
Source organism: Metschnikowia arizonensis (assembly GCA_002370875.1). NCBI lineage: Eukaryota > Fungi > Ascomycota > Pichiomycetes > Serinales > Metschnikowiaceae > Metschnikowia > Metschnikowia arizonensis. The sequence goes on from NLAU01000736.1 coordinate 15,034, forward strand.
AAAGTGGTTTTTGGACAACGAGTCGCCATTAAAGCTGGACTTAGGAGCTTCCTTGAAAGTCTAGGCCGAGAACATTTTCTTGAAGATGATTTTGAAGAGTTCGATATGTGACATAGTCAATTCCTTCTTGATTTTGAGCAGCACCACTGGATGTAGATGCACTCTTTGAGGTATGCTCAAAGCATGCAAGTAACGCAATAGAAGCATGCAAGACCATGAATGTACACCATCATTTTCAGCTCATTCTTTACTGCAATAACTCCTCTAAGTTGACTGAGTTGATGAAGCCTTCTTGAAATGCAAGATTTCAGCGTCTTCAAGATCCACTGTGGATTTTTTGCTTCCATTCTAGACTTTTTACAGGTTTCTACTATATGTAGTGTTCATTCAAAGCAATACAAATCAGAGTGAATATTTCAGCCTTGGAAGATTGTATATAAACTTTAATATGATAGCTTCAGTAAAGATATAGTCACATAGTTGGACTTCAGAATTTACCGTCCTTATATTATAGTAGAAACACTAAATTGTACTGGCTAGACCTTAAAGAACGTTTTCAACTAGTGTCCTTAAAATAAGGAGATATATCTTGTTTCCTCTGACTAAGAACGATCTTGGTCAGTCCAATTTATTGGGGTCTACACATGGGGCAAGGCTACGCTTTATAGACTTCTAGCTGGGCTGTATGCACACTCCACGTAACCATGTTCAGCCTCCTAGCATTGTTAACCTCGTGTAACACTGGTCACTTGAACTCGGTCTCAACCAAAGAGCACTGTGATAGTAGTAACCATGAGGACTGATCAATATCAGTATCCCAATTAGGAGTAATAGTTATGATGAATCTCTCAAATATGTGAAAGATTCCTTAGTTGTAGACGTTGATATACCTGATAACAGATATCTGGTGGGTATAGAAGTGGAGGAAATTCTGCGAAATACATAAAATAATATAAATAATTACACAAAGTAACTAAAAAAACTCCGACTACAATAACTCGAGTGACCCTTCACCAGATCCAGATAATAACTTCAATTAAGAAATAAGAGCCTTAGATCCTTAATAGTGTGCACACTATTGTGCCATTATTTCTTAACAAAATGGATAAAAGATACCTAACCTCCGACTATTCCATCGACTGAATTAGCAGCTTCCATTAACTTTCTTAGGCATCTCTAGCCATAATGTGTTTAGAGCTTTATTATGCTTTTTTAACTGTAGAAGCTTCTGCCAAAGCCTCATCGCAGAAGGAACCAAATGAAAATGAATATTCCACTAACAATATTTTAAGTAAGTTCCACTAGTGAAATTTTAGAGTATTGTAGAAGTTTGTAGAAGTATGTAGAAGCTTATAGAAGTTTGTAGAAGTTTGTAGAAGTTTGTAGAAGTTTGTAGAAGTTTGTAGAAGTTTGTAGAAGTTTATAGAAGTTTATAGAAGTTTATAGAAGTATTTTGGTTCCTAATGAACCACCTTAGTGACTGAATTCTAATATTTAAGGAGAGCCTGCCTCCCAAACCTACGGCAAAAATTCCGTATAGGTCAAAAAAAGGGTATTTCGAGCTGACTCATAACCTTTATAGTATTAAATACTCGCAAGTAGCATCAAAGCGATTCACATAGATCTTTCCAAAAAGTCACAGCTTTTATGATTTCCATATGGGAGAAAAATCCTTGAGGGATGCATCTACACATTCATTTAAAGCTTCATCAAATGACTGTTCACTTTTAAAAGGGTAATTTCTCAACACATCGAGTGATATAGACGATGGGAACCCACCAAGGAAAAAATATTTACTGATAGTTCAGGCACCCTTACTAAGAACTCCACGTTATCATTGGTGATAATTTTGAGGGACTTGTTAAATCGGACGTTAAAGGAAGATTTTCCACCTGGCAACTCTCATTGGGAAATATATCCATCTTGAGCCCGTCATTGATATCATAAAAGAAAGAGATTGACTTCTGGCCCGGCCCAATGAGTTTGATCTCGTCTCGCTTCGATAAAATCCGTACATCATTGCCAACCCACTCATCATATATGGAGAATCCGATTCGTTACAAGTTTGGTATTCAAGAGCTTTTTATTGAAGGTCGTGCTGATGACAAAGATCCAAGCCGAATTGTGCAATGCTATGAAACTGCCGTTAGCAGATACAGCGATAATGGAAAAGGAACCCATCCGTGAGACCCCTCATCCACAAGTTCATAGGACATCGGAGAAGTTGACCAGTACTGTAAACATAGACTTTTCGTAAATCTGATTTTTCATTCCATTTAGGATTCGTAGTTTTGCCTAATTCAACCAAATGCAAACAACTTTACCAAAGTGAGCCACCTCATGATCAAAAATGACTACAAAGAACACTTTAGTATGACCAATTCAGGTGAAGCCTAGTCAAATGGATGCTTGTTAAATCCAGTGAGTATGTAAAGAGGCAACTTCCGTGTCCGGCTTAAAAATCAGTACCTGAAGTAGACTATAGGTCAACAATTTTTAGAGATTCTTGAATCTACTTATAGTACAAGAAGTAGTTTGGTGGGTCTTTCAACCTATGATTTAGTATAAAGCAAGTTGTACCTTACAAGACTGAAGTACGAAGTGAGTACGGGTCACGAACTTGCATACACCACTAGTCTATATACATGGAATACGTGTGAAGACAGTCCAAGTAGATGTACAGTCCAAGTAGATATACAGTCCAATTAGATATACAGTCCAAGTAGATGTACAGTCCAAGTAGATATACAGTCCAATTAGATATACAGTCCAAGTAGATATACAGTCCAAGTAGATATACAGTCCAAGTAGATATACAGTCCAAGTAGATATACAGTCCAAGTAGATATACAGAGTTAAGGTACTCGTGGATATTTTATATGTATACCTGAAATAAGTTATATGCTGGACACCAATGAGATCGCACCTTTTGTTCTTTGGTCTTGTAAGGTACAACTTATTGGAACATATGGCTTGTGTCAAGCTGGGAATACAGATAACTATGAGACAGATTGAGCACTGAATAGTTCTGGAAGCAAAACTTTTCCCTTTTCAACTAGTCTCCTAAAATAAGGAGAAGTAATTAGCTCTGAGTTTATGTAGTTGACTAAGAAAAACTCTTGGTCAGTCTTAATTTATTGAGGGGTCAATCAGGAAGCCCTAGTTAGGAACCATATGAAAAGCTTATAGGTGACTTCTTCACTCCACAATATGCGACTACAAAGTATAACGCGCAACACGTGCTGTCGTTGGATTCTGACCTGCAAATAGTTAATCACTCCTGCAGGATTGCCACAAGCTCGTCATCATCCTCAATGTCTTCCGTTCGCTTCTGTTGCTGGTGCTCGAAGAGTGTGACTTTGGAAGTGCAAAGAAGGGGTCCGACACTTGAATGGGATCCACCTGAGCGGGGTGTTTCCCTTCCATTTTGTTCCTCCATTTTGTTCCCTTCCATTTTGTTCCTCCATTTTGTTCCCTTTCATTTTCTTCCCTTTCGTTTTCTTCCCTTTCATTTTCTTCCTTTCCATTTTCTTCCTTTCCATTTTCTTCCTTTTCTTCCTCCATTTTCTTCCTTTCCATTTTCTTCCTTTTCTTCCTCCATTTTCTTCCTTTTCATTTTCTTCCTTTTCTTCCTCCATTTTCTTCCTTTTCTTCCTCCATTTTCTTCCTTTTCTTCCTCCATTTTCTTCCTTTTCTTCCTCCATTTTCTTCCTTTCCATTTTCTTCCTTTTCTACCTCCATTTTCTTCCTTTTCTTCCTCCATTTTCTTCCCTTCCATCACTTGTTCCTTCTTGAGGTTCCCTCTTTACTTACCCTCGTCTCGCTCTCGTCTAATCCATGGTCTTACTGTAGGAGCTCCATATTCTCCTCCAACTGGTAATACCAATCTTCATCTAAAACTTGTAACAATCTGTTAAACTGGTTTAACGTCTTTCACCTCTATGAGCTCTGCTGCTAGTGTATGTCAGTTTGAAAGTCTTGGAAATCGCTGGATGTGGGTATATTTCGGATGGGTGCTAAAGGAGCCAAAATTTCACTGAGCCACAGCTTTTTGAACGGATTGTCCTCATCGTCTGAGAACTAGTCTAGTCTGTCTAGTCTTATTTACCTGCAGTACAAGGTCAGTATATACCATTATATACAAGAAAACAAGTCGCACATTTTTCAGGCAAAAATACACCAAATGAAACAGGGATATGGAAGCAACACAGAATTAGTCTGAAACTCCACACTTGATATAACATCAATGACACGACCATTCCTGGATAAAGTTTCCACTTCCCTCCTATATTAAAACATAGGTTATAAGAGTCAAATGAACAAATATGGATCCCAACGTTATCGCTATTCAGGAAATCAACGCATTAACCGCAAGAGGAAAGATTCTTTACATTTACGACCCTATGAGATAACTCCAGAGACCTGTTCCGGGTGTGTTGAGAGTCATGGAGATTTCCCTCCCGACACCGAGATTAAGTCGCTCGACGTCCAACAGCTCAAGACTAACGTCCAACTCAACATGTTCGTCATTGATGCAATGAATGATGCCGCGTTGTTCAAGGCACAGTTCTCCGGCAGTTCTCCGGGGCAGTCGCCCAAAGGGGGGCAAGTGGGTATATTTATATAGGGTTCTTCATTCGACCTTATCTGAACAAACCAAAAGTTCCAACGGTTATATCACCGGGGACTGGAATCGGATCGACCTCAAAAATGGCGTCATTTAGGACATCATTACCACGAGATATTCCCTACGATTACAACACGCTTTATACAGACGACGTATACGTGTCACCGATCGCAAGTCTAACCAGCTCCGTCTCATAGTCCAGAACTATCTCGACGATGTCCAACCCAATGAATCCACCAACGAGACCCCGCAAACACTATGACTCGGGACAAGATCCAAGGCAAATAAATTTCGTGGCTCTCCAGAACAAACAAGATCGACTCATGCCCTTCTACCTAGACCGTCTCTCCGTAAACAAGTCGGAAGAAGCCACACTTATCCAACATCCTTGATGTTCGCTACACCACTGCGGATGCTGAATCTGTGCGCTCCTGTCGTGTGTGCTTTCAAACAAAAGGTAAGGCGTCAAGCCACTAAAGAAATACCACAGACCCTGCACGACGATCATTATATCGATTACACTTGGACACGAGCCTTTACCATACATTACTTACTTGACCGATGGATTTTCAGCCTACATCTGGCACTGTCATGCCACAGATGAGAAAACACTCAAACAGAAATGTACCGACCCCTCTATGGCGACTCCAACGGGAACACCTCCAACTCCAAATATCACAGATCACGAAAGATAACGCTACAGAACTCCCGAAAACCCAAGAGTTGCTACTGAATCTAAACATCGTGTGCGACGACATCCCGTCTGATACCCTAGTCCTTAACGGGACAGCAGAACGCACAAATGGTGTCATCTGGCTCGACACCGTTTCAATTCTCACCGAAGCCACGCAAGACGATTTTCTCTGGGAACTACTCGAATCGTTTGCCATCAAGCACGCAATCCATATCCATAACCATTTCCCAAATACGAAAGGACGGACACCTCGCAATTTACTCAAAGGCGGTGCTATTCCTCCCCTTAAACATAAATCCGTTTTCGGAAGTGACGTATTAGTGAAACTACCACATGAAAAATCATTACGCGACCGCAAACTCCAGAATCCTCTCATACCGGGGATATACTTAGGAAGCACTAATATCAATAGTGCCATTCACAAGGTTTGGTCCAATTTCACCACACCTGGAGAGGGCATCTAATTTTACTTGCGATTTACGTTAACTTCAATGACGAATTCAATAACATGCCACTGGCTGAGAACGCTACTAAGGATATACGCCAGACGGTGAAGGCACAACCCAAGCTAACCGATCCAGTATCGAAGCAATACACAAATGTCACGCTACGCATACCAAAACTGACTGCTTCCGCTAATATTAAATGCACACGCATCCCCAGACCGGTCCACCAAGGCCCAGAGCTGGCGGAACCCATTACTTAAGCCGACGAAGGACAAGCGATGGCGGACAAGATACTCGATCATCAATCACTCGGAGAACTCCTCAAAACAGCAGGTTTCGACATCAACGATCTTAACTCACTTGCCAAAGGAACCACTGACTACCTTTGACAAATTGAGGAGCTCAAGACTCGAGCCTCAAAGTTGGAAGAACTACAAGCATCGTGTATCGAGCTTAAAAAAGCAATTCAACAAATTACAATTCAAAAAATTATACAGGATTTCCCGACGGATCGCGATCGACTAATCAAACGTGTTGACAAATTACAGACGGTCCTTAATGGCGTAAAAGAATTACAGAGCCAACAGGACGAACTGTTCAACCGCCAACAAGTGTGAAAACGCTATAAAAGAATTCAACACACACTTGCAAGTATGCGATCGTGCAACTGCCAAACTTGAGAGTCAGCTTGTTTGGACAATGCGACTGTTGAACAATACCGAGGAGCGGATTACAAAGCAAGATGAACGCATAAAGTCTACTGATCAACGGCTCAGTGAACAAATCCTACAAAACAAAGCACAAAATCAAGGCGCAGACGCATATACTGCACAACTCGAGGAAATATGCGATCGTGCAACTGCTAAACTTGAAAATCAACTTGATTGGACTAAAAGGCTGTTAAACAATGCCGAGAAGCGAATCACAAAGCAAGATGAACGCATCACCTCTACTGACCAACGACTCTGTGAACAAATCCTACACAACCTGTAAAACCAAACGTCTAGACTCGATCAACACGAGCAAAGACTTCTACAATCCCAACAGGACATCACACTGCAGGGACTGCAGTTATTGGAATCAGAGCGACATTACAGCCAACAGTTTCTCATCTTCAACCAAGCTCACAATCAACGAGCAGACGCGCATAATACCCAATTACAAATTCTTAGCGACCGTTCACTCTTATCGGATCTACGTGAACAAAACCAAGCTGTGGTAAACGATGACGTACGTTCAGGTTTAAACCAATCACCAAACATACTTGACAGTCTAAGATCTTCGCTCGACCGTCACGAACGGAAACATGACAACCTAGAACGGACCCAAGATATGATAAATCGAGACTTCCAGTACGGATTGGACAGTATCCACCGTAGAATGGCGTCCGATTTAGACAACAACAGAGAACCATACTCTGGCTTGCAGGCAGTACAAGAAAAGAATGACTGCCAACTAACTGATCAGGTCGGCTACAACACTGATCAGTCCAATTCAGAGACCTTTCCTGATCAGGCCACCGCGCCCGCACAGCGACTCACACAGCAGTCGCGTTAGATGCATTAAACCAAGAATACCAGGATATCCGGAGAAACTTACGCGATACAGCCGACGAAATGCAACGGGTCATAAAACAAACCACTAGACGTTTTAGACACGATTCTGACTTAATCAACACGCGCCTCCGCCGTCTGGTATTGCACCGAGCCCATCAAACATACCTTCGTCGTGCAAACCGCACACAAAATTTTGGTAGATTCCTTGGCACCATCGAGAGATACCAACAACTGGATCACTCATCACCCCCACTACAAATTACGGATACCTCACGACACGACGACTTTCAGCAATCGACCACCGACACACCTCACGACGCCTCTTTAGACGACACCGACACCATCACCGCCCTTCAAGATCCCGTTCTTGAACCTACATTGTTGTTTAATGGCCCTGATGGGTACAACAAGCTTTACAACGTCCCTACGAAAGAAAAATTCGTCCTCAACAAAGGTGAGAGTTTTTCACAGTTTCTAACAAACATCGATCAGGAAAGGACACTCCGACTGGGCAAAACGATTAACGCTATCATGTGCACCAAAAACCTTCAGGATTACTACGTCCACGCTATTCACGAACAACAGCTCGACGGTGAACAAATCGTGAAACAAGCTGAAGCAACCAAGATACACAAATTGAAGTCCATGGACGTTTTCGAACCTCTAATAAAATACGAACCATCAAGGCTCGACTCGTCGCACAAGGCTTCAGTCAAGAGATTGAAAGTGTACACACATTCTCATGTGTGGTACTGATCGAAAGCATCAGAATATTCCTAAGCGTTGCTCTCATTCATGGGATGAAGGTCAACCACATTGACTTCAGCTCAGCATATCTACACCTGGCGTTGGAAGAGCCAGTATACGTGAGATCACCAAAAGGAATCCAGGGAGTAGACCAAACCAAAATATGGAAACTCAAGAAGGCTCTATACGGATTAAAGAACTCCGGAAAGGCATTATATTTAACGATATCGGAAAAGCTTGAAGCGTACGAAAAAACGCACCAAGAAAAAGAGAAAAATATTCATCGTACTTTATATGGATGATCTATTGGTCGGAACAGAAATCGACAAAGACTACGAGAAGTTCAAAAGGTATATGAAAAACAATGCAAACATTAAGTTCAAGGCTTACCGATAGAAAAAGTGGCTGGAGGCTTCAAAATACATCAGAAACCTTTTATCGAGGACTTACTACCAAATTCAATGAATTCCGAATAAGGCATAAAGAGTCCCACAAACATGACAAGGCAAATACACCATTAGATGAAAAATTGGTGAGTTTATCAATTACTTGGGTCATACTTGCATACAGCGTGAGCAAATTTGGATCATACACTAAGGAAGCAACTGAATCAGACCTTATGCAGCTAAAGAAAGTGCTAGCCTACTTAAGGGATAAACAGGACTGGCTCATCAAACATTACCCAGATATCAAAGTGACGTTGCATGCATTCAGCGACGCATCATTCGCCAGCGAAGAAAACCGAAAGTCAAGGACAGGATTCATAGTGTACGCGAACAGAACTCCAATATTTTGGAAATCAAAGAAGCAGAGCTTGATAACCAAAAGCACGTTCGAAGCAGAATATGGCATTAAGCTTAACAGTGAAAGAGATCATCTGGACAGTGAACTTATTCAAAGAGTTCGGAGTTCAGACAGTCGAAATACCCGAAATACCCAAAATATTGGAAGACAATGGCGTGATATTAACGATCAATGGAACTGGAAGTACCCAGAACAAGAACAAGTATGTGAACATAAAGGAAAAGGATGTGGACATAAATGAAAAGCATGTGGACAAAGGAAAAGCACGTGGACATAAATCAAAAGCATGTGGACAAAGGAAAAGCATGTACAGGATAGGGTAAAGAAGGCCAAGCATTGAATACGTATCTACTGAAGACTGTTGCTGATACTCTTCTACAGTCAAGTGCATTCCACAGGCTTCTAGCCACACTAGGGTTCGACAAGAATCATCATATTCGGTCAATCACTACGGAGCAAAACAATGGCTAATCACGAAACTTAAGTGACGTGATTCAAGGGAGTATAAACGAGTAGCTAGGAAGCATGGAGTCAAGGTAGTTTGTGGATGTACGGGTTTTTGTGGATATGTTAGTTGCAGACCAGTGAATATGTGCAGGAAGATGATAGGTGAAAACTCTTCAGCATCGTCTAAACTCTTTGGTCTTGTAAGGTACAACTTAAATATCGCTATATATTAATATATACTAAAGCATAGGTTGAAATATTATGATGTCATTATCATGACCTTATGACCAACCATTGTTTTGTCCATGTTATCACATTTGACTCAGTCCTAGCTAATTAAATGAGGTGTTGTAACAGAATTGTTCAATCTCCATAAATTATCCTGTATCATGTAACAACATCTGAATAAATTAACCCAAATATTAAAGATCCATTGCAGCTCGAATTATTATCGGATTATGGGATTTCCTGTCTGAAAAAGATCATTCCTGCTGAACCAAAACATTAGAGAATTTATCAGATGAGTCTCCTTGTGACATGACGGACTTTTGATGAATTTTTGGTATTATATGCTGCCACCACTGTCGGAAGTCAATTAGTGTAGTAGTAATATTGGGAAAATTGCATGTATTCGTAATAAACGGAATATTTGGAAATTCCTTTTATATTAGAAGCTTTCCCTTAGAGACTTTTATGGTGTGTAGGTTTAAGTTAATTCGGAGTCCAACCCTGGAGGACAGAAGGACTGCATATGCCAGGTGCAGTACTTTATAATTGGGATTGTGCATGAACACGGCCAAGGGCTGGGCTGGCCAGCGGAAAGTACCTGGCAAGACACTGTCGGTTGGTTGTCGGCGGGTTGTCGGCTGGCCAGGCACTACCCTCGCCGTGATCGAAGGGTGAATGACTGCGGGGTTCCTGCAGGAGGTGTCTATGTACAGGATCTACACATACATCCGTACATCTCTACTCTATATGCAATATCCAAAGAAAAGCGCATTTATCTTTCGCGATCGACTTTGAATAACTCTTTATTATTAGCAAACTACATTTATCTTGAGATTACAATTGACCATATATTTTTATTAAATTGAATAATATATTATAAACGGTAGTACATACTATTGGTACTGCATATAATCTCCATTCCAAAAATGTCCGATTCTGAATCAATCCAGGAATTCGAGTGGCTCGAATCAACCTTACCTGATCCCCTTCGCCGTAGCGCTTCGTCTCTCTTAGAGAAACTCGCTGTTTCAGAACTGGCAAGGCTTTCTTCAGGTCCAAGTCATCTTAACCCTATTCAGAAAAGTCGAGATCATATCAAGGCTCTTTCACGGCTCTCAAGATCGCCAAATGGAAGAGAAGGGTCTCCTATTCCTGTACCAAGACCGGATTTCAATGGGGAAATCCATAAACCTGCTTTGAATACTAAGCAATCATCCACAGGAGTGTTATGGGTCACGGAACGTGCCACAGAGTATGGGTTTAAGGGCAATGGTGATGAAGAATGGGCCAATTTGGGCCAGGGCGCCCCAGAACACGGAGATACTGTACCAGGCTCATTCAAAAGACCAACATCTATTCCTATCTCGGATATTAGTAAGGAATATGCGCCTACTGCTGGTATCAAGGAGTTACGGGAAGCTGTGGCCAATTACTACAATGAGACCTACCGCCAAAATCACCTGTCTAAGTATACATGGAAAAACGTGTGTATTGTTCCAGGCGGACGGGCAGGTTTGATCCGGATTGCGTCTATCATCTCAGATTGCTACCTTTCATTTTTCTTGCCGGACTACACTGCTTATGCAGAGATGCTTGCCCTTTTCAAGAGCTTTTTGCCTATTCCGGTACCTTTAGATGAGGCTGACAATTACGAAATCCACTTGAGCCATATTGCCTTGGAATTGCAACGTGGAGTATCGGCATTTTTGACCTCCAACCCCCGTAACCCAACGGGAAAGTCCATGACACGTGACCAGCTATGCAGACTCCATGCCATGTGTAGACAAAAATGTCTCTTGATCATGGACGAATTCTATTCACATTACTACTATGATGACGGGTGTACGGGTCTGTCCATTTCATCTTCGGAATTTGTGCAAGACGTTGACAAAGACCCTGTGCTCATTCTTAATGGGCTCACCAAATCCTTCCGTTTGCCAGGTTGGAGAATTTGCTGGATTGTGGGCCCAGAAGAGTATATCCATAGTTTAAGTTCTGCAGGCTCTTATTTGGATGGAGGTTCTAATGCGCCTTTCCAGTATGCTGCTGTGAACTTCTTGGAGCCAATGAAAGTCCGCCGAGAAATGAAGGCTCTTCAATTACACTTTAAAATGAAACGGGACTATGTGATTGGTCGGTTGTCTGCCATGGGTTTTAAGTTCAACGAACGCAATACGCCCAACTCCACCTTTTACCTTTGGTTGAACTTGTCACACCTTCCTGGAAAATTGAGCAACTGTCTTGGGTTTTTCCACGAGTGTCTTCACGAGAAGGTGATTGTGGTGCCGGGATTTTTTTTCCTCATCAACCCGGAGAACTTGAGTCGACTTGAGGATGTGATTTGGTATAATTTTGTGAGAATCAGTTATGGGCCTGAACTCGCTCAATTGGAGAGGGGAATGGATGGTATAGAGCGTGTGTTGAAGAAGTTTGTGAAGGACTGAGAAGATGCGCAGTGAGAAGATATTCAGGATGTTCTGAGAGATATTAAATTCTGAGGGATAATCAGAAAGTTCTGACTCAAGAATTGCCCCAACTTCTCAGCAAGGAAAACTCAGCCATGATGCCTCACCATATTATATTCATATATGCGTTCAAATTCTAATAGTATAACACTTGAGTGAATGATCCTAGTATAGGAACTCCGTAAAACATAGATATTAAGTGATGCAATATGCAGTACTATATAAAAAGGCGTGAGAGTAGGGGGGTCTATGCACCGCGCTAAACCAACTTGTCCCAAGATGCCTCCAGCTACTAGACTTACAAGAGTACTTCTCACGTGACCATGCAAGATGCTAATGAATCTTCCACTCAGTCTGAGGACAGTACTACTAATAGAGTATTTTGATGAAGCTATGAGACTAGTTCACTCAACTATTCCATCATCTCTGGACTCTACTGATGTTTGACGTAGAACTGGAAGTTTCCTCTTTACAAAACCACACTAGCAAAATGATTCAAACTAGAGCGACAAAATATTCGTACCCCTTTGCACAGTCTTTCAAACCAAATGGCGTATGTTTCACACCAACTTGTATTAGAATTCAATATTCTTTTCGTAATATCTTGAATTTCATTAATGGATTAAAAGAAGGATTAAGATTATGGAGGGGGAAGGGGGATTTTGTGGGTATAGTTAGGATTGAGAGGTGTTGGGTTAATTGAGTGACCTACACCTTCCTATTTGGGACGTATTGCATATAGCCATTAGTTAGTTAGTTAGCCAGTAGTCTGTAGTCTGTCGGTATAGTTGGGATTGAGAGGTTGGGATTGAGAGGTTGGGATTGAGAGCTATTGGGTGGATTGACTGACCTACTCCTTCCTATTTGGGAAGTACTGCATATAACCAATGGCTAGTTAGTTAGTTAGTTAGTTATCCAGTTTTCTGTAGTCTGTCGGTATAGTAATGATTGAGAGGTTGGGATTGAGAGCTATTGGGTGGATTGACTGACATCCCTACTCTACTACTCTATGTGCAGGCTATTGTGTCATTATTTCAACAAGGGAGAATCAGTAAATACAGTGTTTTCAAAATTATTCATACCAGTGCGACAAATGGTTAAAACCACAATAGCAAAATGATTCAAACTAGCGCGACAAAATAAATAATGTGCTCACCTTCCCGAAAAGGGTAGTGGGGGTGAAGGTCCACTCCAATATAAAAGGAGAGCCTTCGCTCATGTTTATAAATTCAATCAAACAAATATCCCAAGATGTCTTCAGCCACAAGACTCACCAAGACCCAGACTCACCAAGACTCACCAAGACCCAGACTCACCAAGACCCAGACTCACCAAGAGTACTCCTCTGACCGTTGAAGGTGCTAATGAATCTTCCACTCAGTCTGACTAATAGAGTATTTATCTTGAGGAAGCAACTATTCCACCATCTCTGCACTGTACTTCATGGTGATTTACGGTGTACCTGA